>JANTOP010088684.1:0-19801 GCA_027564815.1 Symmerus nobilis
CCGATCTAAAATAAAAAAAAAATTATTATTATTTGTATTTTTTATAAGTGTAAATTGAAAAAGTAAATAGTAATTTAAAACAAACAAATATAATGATAAAATATTGGAAGTAAAAGAAAATACACCTCTTGCAATAGAAAAAATGGAAAATAATCAATGAAATTTTGAAAGAAATATTATCGGAATAAACTGTAATTGTACAAGAAAGAAATAGAAAAATAAGCCTTCATGTCATACCAATAGTTTCGTATTTTTAAATATGTAATAATTACATTTGATGGTCATATTAAGGGGTACGTTCTCATTCATTATGTAAATAGTAAAACGACTTAATAGTTTCTGACGGAAACTGAATATTTAGATTTTAGAGATTTCTTCTATCTTTTATCTTGATCATCATGCGAGTACTTGAATCTTTTCACTAGGTACTATCGTATTATATAGACAGAGGTGGGGAACCTACGACCCGATCAAATTTAAATTGCCCGCGGGACAATCTACTAACTCGATTAATATTTTTGTAAAACGAACACAGTTGTTTGTAATACTAAATATAAGAACCTACGAAACTTTAGGACTATTTTTTAAATATCAGTAAAAAGCAAGTTTAAATCAAGAAAATTCAAGATTGAGTCAGTTATACATTTCTTATTTCCATTTGTAATTAAAAATTAGAATATAATTAGAAATTAGAAATTCAGGCAAATTAGATGAACTTTCCTTAATAAAATTTTTATTTGAAAAATCTCTGGCGATTTACAAACCGATTAATAACTGGGAGATAATTAATTTAATCTTTGTGAGATTTCTCCCTGAATTTCTTAAATTTTTCCGGTAGTTTTCTCCTTAATTGGACTGTTTACCGAAACATTCTGATTTACTTTCACTAATTTGACTGACTTTCTCCAATTTTTTCAGTTATTCTAAATTTTTAAATTGAATTTTTGAATTCCTCACCGTCTCGTTTTTTTTTTATTTTTTTTTTTGGATTTTCTAGACTTTTTCCAACTATTTCATCCCAGATTATTTTTCCTGAGGATTCAAATTATTGATTAAAATAAATGTATTCTAAAAAAAGTTGTAAATTCTTCCATTTCTTTCGACTGGCTGATTGATTGATTTCCATTTCCTATTATTCTACGACATTTTTCGGGTCTATTACTCAAATGCGCAATTTTCTCTGATTTTTCTGGTCTCTTTGGGACCCAAATGGTCCGGGAAAAATCAGAAAATCCAAAAATTTGGAATAAACCCCGAAAAGTACCGATAATGAAGTTCAACAACTCGTTTAAAGTTTATAAAAATCATTGAGGAGATTCGAAAATGGGGAAAAAGGTTGGGATAGTTGGTAATCACTTAATCAGCAAGGAAAAGTCATATAAGGTGTGGAATATTCCGGAGATCCAATGAAAAGCAGGAAAATATCCATGTTTTCTGATTTAAATTTTAGATGAATTTGTAGATGATTTTCCATCCAATTTTTTAGATAAGATATTTTTTCATTT
Source organism: Symmerus nobilis (assembly GCA_027564815.1). NCBI lineage: Eukaryota > Metazoa > Arthropoda > Insecta > Diptera > Mycetophilidae > Symmerus > Symmerus nobilis. The sequence goes on from JANTOP010088684.1 coordinate 1,506, forward strand.
ACCAAACAAATCCTTTAATTTAAAAGTTTTTCTCAAATTTAAAAATTTTTAAATTTTCGCGAAATTTCATTCATAAAATTTAATTGAATGCCAAATATCAATTTTCAAGAAAACAAAATATTTGCTTATAATTCTCATGAATTTGGGAACCATTTTGTAGATAAACTAAATTTCCCAGAAATTTTCTACGAAATTTCAAAAATTTAAAAACGCAAAATTGTTCTGAAACGAATAATGAAAAAAGTAATTTCTCATGATTCCAAAAAAATCAACCGCTAAATTTTGACGGACGATTTGCGCCGAATTTGAATTTTCTGCTTATATTTATTTTTTTTCGTGATCCGTACTAACTTTACTCCATTTACTGAAGTTTATCTGATATTTTACCATTACTCATTTTCCCGAATTTCTCCCTATTTTCCTAAATTATCCGGAATTTTTGAGACATTTCGAAACATATCGATTTATTTTATTTACTGATTTTAAATTCATTAGATTCAACATTTTGAATTTTTTTGACGTACTAACTTCTGACTCGAATAATACCTGACTCTCGAATTACCTTATGTATGCCTTAATGGCTTGATTAAAATTTCAAATTTTATGAATTTTACTGCCAGATTGAGAAGGCAGCCAATCTTTATACAAAATTCCATGTCCACTATTACATTAACCCGATTTGTCCAGAGCCACATTTCCACTACTTTACCCGATAATACTAAATACTTATATTACTAAATTTACCTGACCTGACTTACAATTAGCATGACGTTCCGTATTTTGTACAAATTCTTATAATTTATGTACCCCAGCTATTCAAAATTTCAAAATTTCCCAGAAAAAATTGTTACTTAAAAAAGTGAAAGTCTTCTCCCAATCCAAATAAAAAAAAAGATCCCAAAAAAAAACCTTAAAATAAAAAAATTTGTCACTCTACACGCTGATAATTAAATTTAATTTCCCAAAATTTAGTTAATAATATGTCCCAAATTTATTAAGTTAATTATAAAAAAAGTATTTTCCATAAATTAGCTATATGAAATTTATATATATGCAAGCTATATATAATTTTTGTGATTTGGAAATTATGGGAAATTTTTGGAAATAATTTTCAAAAAAATCAAATAATCGGCAAATAATATAATATAATGAAAAATTATGGAATTTAAAGAAAATTGGAAAATATCATGGAAATCAAAATTTGATGATTAACAAAAAGTCAAAAACATTCCGAAAAATCCAGAAAATTAAAAAGAAATGTAAAGAAATAGGAAATTTGATACAAATTGAAAACTTCGTCAGATTTATAAAAAGAATCGCCGACATTTTGTCGAACAATTGATAAAATATCCCAAATAAAATTTGAAAATTCACGAACTGGAACATATTCAGTAATTATCAAAATTTCATGAACATTTCAAATGTAACCAAAAATTGTTTAAAAATCCGAAAATATTTAAAAGAATTTAATTTTTAGATTTTCTCACAAAAAATTTTCGGGTTTTGACCACGGAACCTTCTGCTTTAATTTAAAATCAAAATCTAACAAATCGGATGAGAGAATCTTAAGATAGGGAATCTTGTTCCCATCGGGTCTCATTTTTCTCATAGATTCTTTACAAATTTACAATCCGATTTTTTGACTATTGACCAGAGAAGCTGTCTATTTTATACCTTATTTCATAAGCAAACAGCTCTTGTCGCTTAAAATTTTCAAAATCTATTAAATCGGAAGCGAGATCCTTAAGATGTGGGATTTGAACCTCGTCACTACTTATTTACCATTGTTGTTCGGCTTAATTTTATTTTCTAAATTCAGAACTCGATTTTCTGACTAAGGAACATTTAGATTTTATATTTTATTTCGGAACCAGGAAGGTTCTTCTATCATTTAAAATTAAAATCCTAATTAGGAGACGTGGGAATCTTGAGATACGGGATTTTATCCCTTTAAGTGACATTCAATATACCGTTACCCATACGATTTCTTAATTTTCCGAATTTATTTACAAATTTCAATTCGGAAGCCGGAATATGATCGGATACTAAATATTATTTTTAGTAGAAATCTATTCTACACCTTTTTTACTTCAAGAGTTTTTCCCGGAAAATTAATTTTCCATTTTTAAATTGATGATAGATTTGCGTTCCTCTTAAGGATTGAGAATTCTCTTTTTCAATTTCATTTTAATCAAATAATTTTTATGGGAAATTTTTCACTGAAATTTATTATTTATTTTTTCAAGAGTTTTATAGCGTATCTTTTATAAATAATTTTTGAGGATATTTTGGGATATTTTTTCCGGAAATTTGTAATTTCCTTTATAAAATATTTCTTAATGATATTTTTATATTTTTTGAAGTTCACTTTCGAATGACATTCCTAAAAAATTTTCTATTTGCCGGATTTTTTTGGGCGGTTTTATACAATAATTTTTGTTGGATATTTTTATTTTATTAATTCAAATAACAAGCTGAATTTCCAAATTTTTGGCTTATTTTTTTCTCTAAATAACAGACCAACTAAAAGTTAGGTCACCAAGGTCGGTTTGACTTACCATTCTTGGCTTTGTTCCAACATTCACTCGGCTTACGTAGCGAAACTTTCTGTAATATAACATACGAATTATGAATTAATCTACAAAATCTCGAAATGTTCTTTCAAAACTATACCATTAACAGAAAAATTTGATGTTGGATATTTATTAAAAGAATCCAAAAATAATTCCATAAATTAAATTTCCTACAATTTGCTCCGCAAAATGTAATTTTTAACCATACTGCCCTTATTTTAATCGGCCCAGCTAGCATTTTGAGAACGTATCCTAAATATACGCCATATCCGCCAGAACTCGCCATAACTCCCACCAAAAAATGGAGATAATAAATTATTTATCAAAAAGTTATTTAAAAATTAAAAATCAATAATAAAAATTTTAACATTTCGAATTTAAATCAATGTTTTATATTTAAAATTAGAATTAATTAGAAAAATTATAAAAAAAATTGGAAATATTAAATTTAAAATTTTTCGAATTTTTTAATTGTTTTCTTTTCCTAAATTGTGAACTGTCAATTTTAAACTTTTTAAATTATACAAATTAACAAACGAAATAAAAGCGGATATTTTATATTTTAAAATCGAAACCTGTAATAAATGGAAATAAAATTTGCCCCAATAAAATAGAATTTTAATTATTTTTTAATTTATTTTAGATTTTTTTTATTCTACATTTAAAATTTATATTTAAAAAAAAAGAAATAAATCGTAGGTGAATTCGGGGGCTGTGACTAAGAAACAAAATGAACTATTTAGGAACAAGATTTTTGTGTGACAAATTTAAAAATTTTATAAAAATTAAAGTTTGACAATTTTATTCGCTATTATCAAAAATTCGTATACAAAAATAATATAAAAATGTTAGATGAAAGACAATTACAGAGGCAACCAAGAGAAACTGATAAGATTGATTTTTAAACTGAATAAATAAAAAAAAAATTAATAAGCAAAATGTATTGGACTATTAATGAACAGAATATAAATTATATAATTATTATTAATAAATAGAATTTGATAAAATAATAATAATAATTGATGAAACACGAATGTTGGGATTATTTAATTTGAAATGAATAAAACTGCAAGGGTGTGATGGTTTTATTAAAAATTTAAATAAATAATGTATATTAACTATATAAATATTTTACGGTTTTTTATTTAATATCCTTGGCCGTTACTGTCAATATCTGACTGATATATTCATTTTCTAGGAAATAGATGAAGACGAATTATACGCCAATATTCTGAAAATTCTTCCTCTTCTTTTACAGGAAAAATTCCCAAAATTTACAATTTAATCTTTTAATTTTTGATTTATTTTAAATCAAAAATTAACAGTCCAGAACCTCTGAACCAATTTTACTAATTTTGGTCTCGTTTTATAGATAAAATATTTTACTTTTTTTAGAAAAGAAAATTGAAACGAAAATTTAGAAAAAAATTTTAGACTGAAACTTTCCTAGTAAAATTTATAAATTTAATGTTTCCTGTTTTTCAACGAAAATTTAACAGTATGTTTTTACTTTCCTCGGAATTCTTCAAATATATTGAAATTTCCAATTTGTTTTTGAAATAAATTTGAATTTCAACCGATTATTTTAAATATTGTACCGAAATAAAAAATTAGAAACTTACGGGGCTTGCCATTTCATGAATCAATCTGACATTTAAAATTTGAGGTTAAAACATAATATTCTCAAATTCGAATGTTGTTGTTTTGGTTTACAAATTTAATTATAAATCAAATCAAATATAATGACGAAAGATGAATCGAATGAAGATTGGTCAATACCATGTTTCGGTGACGATGAGGATGTCCGACCATCTCCGGAAGAACTTGAGAAAATGTATCAACTACTTGAAACTGGCGCCGGTCTAGATTTACAATGGAAATGTTTGGGTCGCCGTTTGCCATCACCAGTTCCAACCGATGATGTTGAAGAGATCGATACATCGGAGAAGGAAATGTAAATTTTAACATTTTTAATTTTATAATTATCAAAATTTAACCGGTCCGGCCGTTTAACGCTATTTTAGGCCGGTAAAAAATAAGGAATTCGATTTTATGGATGAGATGGCATTACCAACAATGCGGGTCCGGAATGCAACGCCAAAGGGTTCGGCGAAAAAGAAAACGGCTAACTTTGCCGGGGTTATGGATGCTATGAAGAAACATAGCCGAACGACAAACGAACCGGGAACGACCGGTCAGGGTCAAGGACAACAAACGCCAAACCGTATCCAGTCGTCTACACCGAATGCTAAAGATTCGGTTTAATTATAATTCAGTTTTAAGTTAGTTAAGCTAAATTAGTATGTAAGTAAAGTTTAGTTTTAGAAATCGAATCGTTAGGTTATATTTATGTCCTGCGACATTGGGACTTATTTAAAAAATAACCCCGATATATATATTGGAAGATGAAGAGGCCTACCTGTCTTTTACGACTCGCATAACCGTGCAGAAAACAGAAGGTCCAAATACAATCGTTAATTTAGATTTTTATTAATTAATATTATTAAAAAAGAAATAGAGGAGGCTTGCACTTTGCGACATTAAAGCCATGCCAGTATTCTGAACTTGATTCTCGACTTCTGCATTTTCCGGGGTTTCTTAACGAATTAACGGCTAAAATTGTGTGGCTACTTACGACGTTAGGAAAGTTCTTTGATTTCGTAGTTGACCGTATTGTTTCATTTGTTATTTTAAAGGTCTATGAACGCCTACAAATGATTAACAAAATTATTGTACTGTAACGTTCAAAACGAATATAATAATTTGTCGGCTTGGTGTTGCTTAAATCAACCCAGAAAACGAAAATTATTTTAATTTTTTAAGCTTTTACTATAGATTGGCATACAGTTGGCGACGAAAGCATTGCCAATCCCTTAAATACCCCAATTAAAATCAACGAGTCCAGTAATCAGAAGAACAAGTAAAAATTTGAGAATTGAGAATATTTTTGAGGATATATAGGAAGCGACCATTTGTAATCATACTCTTTTCTATTTTTATAAAATTTCTTGCCCCAAAAAAAAAAATCCTGCCTCCAGAGAAATGAAAACAATCAATTCGTAATTTCCGAATTTCCTAATTTCTACAAAATGTTGGAGTTAATATCAAAAATTCCTGCTCGTTAAAAAATTGCTAATCGAACCCACAAAAATTTGGATAACCAAGTCTATTTTAAAATTTAAAGATAGGGGTCCTTCTTCATATATTCGATTTGTGGTAAATTAATGCGATGAAAAGAAATATTTCCCTTAAAGGAACCTGCCCATTTAATATTTAATTTCACAACCTTGAAGGTTTTTCTTTCAATCAAGATCAAAATCATAAAATTAAGGGCATTCAATATTGAGATTATTTTGATTGTTTATTGAGACAGGGTATTTTCTTCATAGATGCTGATTGGCTGATTTTCTTCTTATAAAATAAAATTCGTTGCAACTTGTGGTCATTTCATTCAGACCGGGAACCTGTTTACTTAATATTTTTTTCCACTACTTAGAAGATTCTTCTTTCATTCAGGACCAAGATCTTAAAATCAGGTGCATCTAATTTTATGATAGGAGATTTTTTTCCCATATGAACTCATTTAATATATGAAGAACTTATATGGGATATCCTAGTGGAAAACTTAATTTTCAGGAACATTTTATTACAAATCTGATTATGAGATTTTGCACCTAACGCCACAGTCAGTTAATTCTGGAATAAACTTGTTTAAACAATCAACCCTCTGATTTTAAAGGGGTCGAAATTAACGGTTATAACTTTCTCGAAAATCGGAAATAATCGGGATATTTTTTTCGAATTTCATTGAATTTTGACAATATTTTAGACCTTAAGATATCGATAGATCAGTGAGGTTATCCTCTAGAATTAATTTCGAAATTTTAAAATATTAAATCTCTTCGGAATATTATAACTTTTTTTCTGAGAAGTACTCATTTTTCCTAGTACACTTTGTATCGAGCTCCCTAAATTCGGGGTATTAATATTATGGAAAACTTTATTCTACAATATCTTCACTGTAACCTTTGGTTTATTTCCGCATATATTCAGCTTTTCCGATTCCTTAAGAAAATTTCCCGTAAACTCGAAAGGGTTTCATGATTGTCAGAAAAATTGTATATAATCGAAGCCTCGCTAACCCTTAGGCCAATATTAGAATAATACCAAAACGGTTGATTTTCCCAAATAATTTTCTAAATGAAATCTCTTCGATAATTACTTATAAATAATTTGCAATCATTAGATTAATTCTCATTAGATTCTCTGAAATTCTTCGGAAATCGTTGGACATAAAACAGCCAAATTTATTGAATTTATTATCAGTCGATTTTTAATCTTTTAAAAATATAAGCTGTTTTCAGGGGAGCCCCTGAATGAAAGGTATTAGTAGATCACCCGAATTATCCTCTATTTGAACCCATATCAGAATTATGAAATTTTAAACTTTTTGGGAAACATATCCCTGGAATGTTTATTCCCCTTATATCGACCTCCATAAAATCGGGGGGTTGATTTTCAAAAAAATATTGTTTTACAGTTTCCTCACTGTATCTAGGTTTCATTTCATGTAATTAGATTTTCCGATTACGCAATAAAATCTTCCAGTAATTCAGATTTTCTGTGAGAAGATCAGAGAAATCGAATGATTGGAGTCAATTTTTCTTTCCAATGGTAACAAATCGAAAATTGTCCATTTTTTTTAAGAAATTTATTTAATAAAATTTCGTCGCTAACTGATTAGAAATAATTTGACGTCATGCTATTAGAACGAATTTCTAAACTTTTAAAGAACGCACCTGCTGAAAAGAAGATGACTTAAGAAACCATTTAAAATTAATCGCTTTAAATGGAAGCAATCAGCAGTATTATTCACTGATAGAATAGCAGTAGTATTCACCCCGATGGAATTCCATGCCTTCTTAAGTACATTGCATCTCCTTTTAGTTGGGGACTCCAAAAGCAACAATCAGAATTAAGGTCCGAATTTTGTGTACGACATTTATCTTTTTGAAAAATTCCTTATCGAATTCGGAAGACAAAACGCCGACCCAAATACAAACCGTGGTGATTTGTGAAAATTGCTGTCTATAATGGCAACGTACTTCCTTCCAGTCACTGTGCCTTCAATTAAAACTAGCTCACCTACCCCATTCGCCGCGAAGCAACCCTAAACCATAAAAGAATATTAATATTGCCGCCGACTGTATGTCCTATGTACTACAAGTTCAATTTATTTAATTCACCATTATTGATATTTTTAACAATAATTTTGTGTAGGAATTAGACTGTCATTATACTGTTTTCAAAGATATGTTTGGTCAGCTCATTATTTTTTAACTACAATTTTAAGAAGTAATGAAAAGAAAACCTCTACGACCCCCATCTCATAAGTGTTATGATACTTTTTCTTAAATAACACGATATAACCTATCGTATACTATTATCTATCTAAATTATATTGTATAGAAACATAAATAATTAAACGGAAATAATAATAAAGATTAAAAAAAAGAGAAGAAAATTTAATTATTTTTTACGAGGAAAATTCCTTAATTCTGGCAAGTGGTTTTACCATAATTAAATTTATTGTTATGATAACGATGAGTAAAATAGATGTTTGTTTAATGTAAAACCACGGAATTACTGATTTAAGATTTTTTTTTTAAGAAGAAGAAGAAAAATAGTTTTTTTTTTAACTATTAGAAGGAATTATTGTATGATTTCTATTAATAGAAATTTTAATTCTTTTAATTTAACAATTTTTCTTGCATACGAATTTTTATTAATATTTATTTTATCATAACATATGATTAATTACATAATTAATAGATAGACAGGGTGATGGAAAATAAGATGGTATTTTTATCATCTTTATTCATAGTCCTTTTAGATTACGTAGTTTAATTTTGATTAGTATATAAAGGTTATTTTTGAAAATTAAGAGCTTTGGCGGATCTATACACTCGTAGCCACCTCAAGTCGTTTCTTTCAGGTAATATTTTGTGTCGTCGAGATACAAAAAACCAAAGAGAGACATCGAGAAACTTGTAGTCGACCCTAGGCCCAAAGTTTAGTATACTTAGAGTTTTGTGAAAATTTTTTGCCCCAAGTTTTTTTATATTTTAATTTTGCTATTTATTTGCAAATTAATTATTTTATATTATTTATTTTGATATTTTTTTTTTATAGAAAATTTACTTTTTTCTGAAATTATTTATTTTTCAATTTTTTTAAAAAATATTTTGGAAGCAAAACCTCATCGCAATCGAGACATTATTTCTTCTATTGACCTTCTCCGACTTTCTCCTAATTTTCGAAATATTTTCGCGACATTTTCCTAATATTTAAGACCGACTTTCCCGACCTCTTCCTAAAATTTTAAATCTAAATTTTAAAGATATTTATTAGGTATCCGATAATTTTCAATTTAAATGGAATACGAAATTTTTGCAGAAAGCTTCTCCAAACTATTAAAAGCGTAACGGAAGCTCTAAGTATTTGTCCACCAGAAAATTGATTATTGGTCACCAGAAAAAAATCAGACAATTTTATATCGATATGACTGACGCACCTTTAGGATACCAGGACACACTCATTTGGCATGCTATCTAATCTACAATAATCCAGTAATCTACAATACCTAGGACCATATTGAAAAATTCACCGAAACTGCGGGGTAACATAGCGTAGTCAGTAACGTAAAAGTAAATGGGTATAGTAGCTTTACTTGATTATTAATTTAATATGCTTGATATATCCTACTACATTAAGAATTTCAGAGGTTTCATTTAATTGGCCGCTGAAACTAATTAAAATTTTTTTTTGCATCAATCGATATTAATTTACTAGAAGACCCTGAAATAATTTTGATTAGAAAAGATGGAAAAATTCAACCCAATAGTGAAAATCAAATAAAAAGCCGATATCAGCCTAACATCTTTAGTCAGTTAAGTATTAGTTGCATTCAACTTAACTTGTATAAAAAATCGTTAAATTGAAGTTATATTAAGATGAAAAACTTATTGTAAAATCAAATAATTAATTCGATTAAATTATTTTTATAAATCTAAATTTCAGCTAGCATTTACGTCTGGATGGGAAAAACGATTTAGCCAGCAATATTTAGCCGCCCAATTGACTGAAATGAATCAAAATCAATCGGATGGATGTAATCCATCCGTTGATTCCTTACTGTTAATTTATCGTATGGAACAGGTAAAGTTTCGTGAAAATTATGAATAAAATGGAAATTAATAATAACTTGACTAATTCAGTTTCAGCCATCTTCAGCACTACTATCAATATACAATATTCATTCATCCCTGTCACTCATTCAGTTATCCATCTCCAAATATTGGATAAGATCGGAAAAATTTGGGAACCTAAAGACAAAGTCCAAAAAGTTCGGGATAAATTGAGAAAGATCAGTAAACTGTAGGATATTCGCCAAGTCGAACTTGAGCAAAGATCAGAAGAGGTTCCGAAAGCTTTCCGAAAAAAAAAGTCGAAACAAGTGGGATATTGGAGAAAGTTCCGAATAATTCCGGAAATTTGAATATCAGGGAGAATAGTTTAGAAAAGTTCATGAATAAATTTATGAAAATCAGTGGCGTGCAGTCAAATGCGCAGAAGGTGCAGAGCACACCTGAAATATCAACAAAATCATAATAAATTATTCCTGCAAATTACTAACTCAAATTATTTTATTATTAGTGAATTTGAAGATTTTCTGAAAAAGCTTTAAGAAAGTTCCAAAGCTCATTGAGAGCTTTTAATTAAAACATTATTTTAGTCTGTATGGGATCTAATTTATCTCCCAATAATTTTATTTAAATGAAAACCGACATTTTTGTTGAAAAGTTCATGGAAAATCAAAAACTGGAAGAAATATTTACATTTCGGTTTTAAATTTATACATTTTAAAACCTATTTTCTATCCAAATAATTTAACGTCATTGAAATTTAAATTTAAATTTAATTGACTAAAACTAACTTTAAGACACTTCCAAAAGCTTATCTAACGCTTTTAATTAAAATATAATTTTTTTCATTATCAAATATATTATATCTCCCAATAAATAAATTTAAATGAAATCGGAAAGTTTGGTTAAAAAGCTCCGTGGAAAATTAAAATCTCTACGAAAGCTTTAATGAATTGAATTGAATTGAAGGCAAACTATCAAGAAGGTCGAAAAATTCATCTATCGGCCTGAAATATTGCACACATTTATACTTTCAATAAGCGTTCGAAATTCTTATTTTGAGGTGAATTTGGAAATTTGGTGAAAGGACCGATATCTGGATAGAAAATAGATTTCAAATCGTAATAAAATTGAGTTCGAGATTTAAAGCTATTTTTGAGCTTAGAATGGATTGAGAAAGCTTTTAGTGAAAATGCCATATTTTATCAAAAATTTATTAATCGAATTAAAATTAGATTCCAAATTATATAAAATGATATTTTAATTTTAAGTTTTCAATGAGCTTTCGAGATGTTTGAATTTTTTTTTTTTTGGGGAAAATTTGAAATTTCGTTAAAAGATCGTTATCTGGATAGAAAATAGATTTTAAGACGTAAAAAATAGGGTCAGGAAAATGATGCTTCCTGGGAGCTTGTAAGTTTTTGCAGAGCTTTTGTATGAAAAGTTTGATTTCGATATTTTTGTATATTTCCTCAACTAATTTATAATCTTCCTGTATCATTTCATTTTTTTGGATCCGAATAAAATTATCGGAAAATCGGGATCAAATATCACGATGTCCAATATTCAAATTTGTCGGTGCGGTTCCATTACGAATTTTATTTTTCTTAGATTAATTTCAAGTTTTCCCGAAATATTTAATTTTTGGATTTTTAACCAAAGTGACATTCTTCGTTTTTAAATTTTTTACCGCCCGAAGAAAATATTCGGCTTGCACTCTAGTAATGCTTGTAACATTTATTTAGGGGTCCAAAAATTCAGCACATTTTAGGGAGATTTTGACCGCACGCCTCTGATGAAAAGCCAGAAATATCGGGAAATTGTAGGAAAACGATTAGAATATCGCAAAAAGTCGTGAAGAGACGAAGTTTAGCTAAGAAAAGTTAAAAAAAAGTCAAGCAAAGATGGCAAAAGTTGTGGTTATTCCAGAGAAATTTAAAGAGACTGGTAAGGTCAGATAAGGTGAGAGAAAATATTATCGCAAAAATTTCGGATATTACAAAGAGATTTGTAATTCGATTATATTTATATTCTATTTCTGAGCTTTTTTTAATTCTATATCTATTTTGGATAATAAAGCAAATTTTTGAAAATAAGAAATTGTGAATTGTCCAATTTTTAATATTTTTCTTCGATGATTTACGAGTGATGTAAAATTCGTTAATACATACATATATAGCAGCTGAACTATTATATCTATGATTTTGAAAATATGCAGCTATATTGAATGAAGATTTAAATGGATTAGAACTGCCTAAAAATACCAGAAAGGAAACAAGTTCCAGGTGGAGAAAAACTAGGACATGAAAATTTGTTGATAAATAAAGAATAGAAAAACACAGAAAATTTTCATCAAATCAATTTATTTAAAATTTTTTCAAAAAAACAGAAAAAAATTCGGAATTATATTCTAAAAAAAATAAATTTATAAACAAAATTATATTATTATAAACCATAATTAACTAGAGGAAGAAAAAAAATTTAAATATTGATAAATATAGACAGCATATGTTTTTCTTTTCATTTTCCGACTTTTCTTTTTGGTATGAAAATGTACACACATAATTTTTGTATGGCTAGCTAATCTATCTATAACATGCATGTTTTATAATTATTTATATACGGAAAAGTATATACAATATATATGAATTTTCCAGAGTTTCTTCATGTTTTTCTTTCTTATTTTTCATGTATATGTGGGTGCTATAAACACACCTTACTGTACAATCAGAGATTTTAATCGAACCCGTGAATGGGTTGGTTGGTCGATGTCAAAACATTTTATAAATTCGGATTTTTCTATTCTGAATATTGCTTATAGACGGGCGCGATTTTTTCGCCATATCGTTTCGGTTAACATTTTAATCCAGTCCAGTATTGAAACGTTTCTCCGTTCTATTCAATTATTAATTTAAAATAAAAAAAAGAGAAAAGAAAAATTTGAAGAAAAATAAAACGTGAATTTTAATGATTTATTAATAATTTAATTAATTTTCTTAGTAATTAATTTGAATTATGGGTTCATCAACGAATAATGCTGGAACAGCGGTAAACACACCTCGTCCAGTTCATCCGGCCATATTACCAAGTGTTGTCACCTGTAAGTAAAAATTAAATAATTAATTTGAAATATTGAAGTAATTAGTAATTTATTTATATACCTACGGTACATAAGATTTTGGCGCCCAAATAACAATCATAGAAGCCGCCATTTTTATGTTTAGAAAATTAATAGATTCACATATTCGATTTAATTAATTAAGGAAATTTACTTTAATTAAGTAAATCATTATATTTTTTCTGTTTAACGAATAATTAAATATTTCTTATCAGTAATGCAATTTTTCTTTGTACATCAATCAATTGATGATAAGGATTTTTTTTTCGCAGAATAATTTTTATCTAACGGGAGGAAAATACAAAATAACAATTAACCAATTCAAAAACCGATTGTTTTTTCCATAAAAAATATATATTGCGAAAGTATCTAAAAATAATTTACCGAGATAAGCTGAACCGATAAAACGCATTGCATGTATTAATTATTTTATTTATTTTGTTTGATAATAATTATTTGATGTGTGCCATGCCCGTATGGGATATGGGATTTCGTATTACATACTTTCAAATGAATAATTATTCAAGAATTTATGGCCTATTATTGGTTGATATTGGTAGTTCGAGATTATAAAATCAATTTTCTGTTCGAACGACTTATGTGATACCCTGAATGTCATTGTTATCTATTGAATGTTGATTTAATTGACTTTTAGAGCTGGGTACGTCTGAACCAACGTCATTTAATTTCCTATTTATCGCTATTGTTTGGGTGCTAGGATACCTCAGGAAATATTTTTAAAATGTATTCCAAATAAGGGTGTTACAGCCCAAAAATAGTTATAACTTTTTCCTAGCTTATTCTCAAAACTATTCTCATATAAATTAGTAATTCCTTTAAGCTTTTATCTAATGAAAGACGAACCATTTACTTTTTATTCGCGGGCTGTTCTTGAACTTACAGATACTTAGCTCATCTTCAATATTAGGCAAAAGTACAGCCTTGACCGAAAAAGAATCTATATGAAATTTAACCAAATACCAATACTCGGTAGGTGTTGGGACCAGAACTAAGAACTTTCTGAGCCAATTCCTAGTATACGTATATCATCATCTCAGTACTTGGTACGTGGAATATACTGCTTAGTTTTAAGATTCGTTCAATTCGTTATTGAAATAACGATATGTTTTGTGGGATTTATATAGCAATTCGATGTCCTGAAAAGTACGGATATAATAAATGCTCTTCCTTTCGAAAAAAATGCAGTAAAATTTAATTTAATTTTTATTTTAATAATACAATACGTTTTCATACTAAATATTGGAAATATAATTTTGAGAATCCGCTAGATAAAAGTTTAAGAAATATTTTCGATGAAAAGATTATTTTTATTTACGAGAAAAATTTTATAATATTTTACCGAGATACCTTGGCAAGAACCGATTATTCCGAGATAGTTCAACGATTTCATTAAATGTATTTTTTTTATTATGAATTATTGAATTATAATCATAAGCTAGAAGGTTATAGCGCAGTTGAGTCCCCCAACTATAAAGCACCAGAGATAAATATCGAAATTGTCATATAATATTTATTCCCGGATTCCCTTCATTTGGGACATTTAGAAGTTTAGAAATTACTTGAAATTTAAAAAATTCTAGTATTTCTAATGACATGGTAATATTTTGGTAAACTCCTGTGAAACGTATCTTAGGTGTATTCACTCAAGAACTTCAACTCTATCTTCGCTTTGGAGGAACAAAAATGAGAAGTTTGTTATCATAAACAGATCCGCTGCTTCCATAGGAGCGAGGCTGTTCACCGCGCACGGGCAATTAAAATTAAAATTTAGTAACCTCCACATTGGGCCTATTCAAGCAATTCTAGAGGGGGGGGGGGGGGGGGGGGTGCGAACGAATAATAGACACAAACATTTCATATATTTATTTTTTTTTTAAAGAAAGCTTTATTTTCAATATATATTCAAAATCTTGGGAGGGAGGGCTCAGCCCCTCTGCCCCTCCAATTGGCGTCTCTAAACCTGCACTTAATTCAAATTCATCAGAGTAATATATTTACTTCATATAGAAATGTGTGAGCCTCAATATTATTACTGAATAACCGACCAAATTAAAAAATATTTCGAAATCTGAATTTCAGAGGTTAGTGAATACGGCTTTACGAGAAAGATAATGGAAATTTTCTAAATTGGCAGACACTTTTGCTAAATTTTATACGGTAATGGCAAAACATTTGCGCGGTATGCAAACATCTTGCTCGAGAATTGTTAGGTATCCCAACTAAATTTTCAAAATTTCCACTTGTGCTAATGACATATAAATCTTAAGGGGTTATCTAACACGTTATATTTTGTAAACGACATCAAAAATCTATATTTGAGAATAAATACGATTTTATATAAAAATCATCGTTTTTCTGGAGTTTTTTCAGGATCATTTTGAATAAAATATTGAATTTTTCAAAATTTTTTTTCGGGATTGAAGAAATGTAATTACGTAGAATTGCTCTCAAATAAATACTGAACAAATTACTAATTTCTCCAAAAAAAAAATATCATCCCCCGAATTTTGATGGAGTTTAGAGTAATTAATTAATCAGTTGGAAATTTTTAATATTAAAAAATACATAATTTCCCGGAAAACTCGAACTATCAAAATTTTAGTTATTCACTCATTATAGGGATGAGTTACTTGAATTAGTGGCATATAAACATTAAGGGGTTATCCAACAAGTTATATTTTTAAATCCATACCAAGAAATCGATATTGAAAAAATTAAATATAATTTGATGAAATACAAAATTATCAAAAAAGAAAAACATTTTCCGGATTTTTACGAAATTTTAAAAAATTTCCAGATTCCAGTGAAATGTTCCAGATTGTTAAGGAATTTTTATTAATTAATTTCAATATGTTTTTACATTTGCGAATAATCTGCAATAAATTTCGTATGCAATTTTACAGTATTATAAGTAAATCTCATAAAACTACATTATTTCAACAGCGCGATGCCTAAAATTTGTTAGAGTTTAGAGGTGGAACTACGACGATGTACTCATTTCCCCGCACGGATGCCAGGTACATCGTAATTTCGATTGAAATTCCTTTTGAATTAATTAAATATGGAATTATTCTTTAGCATTGTGAACTTAATCACTCATAAGCCAATTATTATTTTACCGACTCGTGCTCTTATTTTTAACGATTTTTATCACGTTTATTATTTTAATCCATGCATTTAAAAATAAAAATAAAATATGAGTAACCATTTCAATATGAAAAAAATTTTATAACAGAATTACGCCCTGCCAAATATTAACCATATGATATTGATATCATTTAATAAATTCCTTCCACATCGGAACCCGGAATCATAATGATCAATTGACAGGCCTGTATTCTAATAAGCGGATATATTCAATAGAAAAATTGAATCGATCAAACTACAATATCGGCTTGCGTATTCTGACCATTTGAAGGTATCCTGGTTACCAAATAACAAAAATATCATAGAATTTTCTATCCATATTTTGAAAGTCGAAAAATAAATAATTTTTCAAAATCTTAAAGGATAATTTTCCCAAGAAAAGAACAAAAAATGGTTCGATTGCATATAAAACGTGGTGATGAGGATCAATTTCATTACGAAACCTCATTGGACATCAATATCGACCAATTAACAAAAGAAGTAACAGCAATATTTAACGGCCGTTTAAAAATCTACCGTATTTGCTCCGAAATCGAAGAATTGGTGAAACATGGACCAATGTATCCACCAGAAATTTTAGGTTTAACCGAGGAGCAAGTGGAAGAATTAAAGTTAACAGATCCATGGGAAGAGAAAGTTGTACCAACCGGTGGTTGGTTATTTAATAAGGATCCGATAGGTCGTCGAAATGGTCGTCAACCGCAACCGAATATGCAGGAGATGTTAACGAAAACAATGGGTGAAGCGAAAGAATTGATAAATAAAAAATTGGTTCTCCAATCGAAACCATTGGTTATGAAGGACATTCAAACGGCTCTGGAATTGTTAAAAGGAGCTGTAACCATAGTATATCCCATGCAACTACCACCTCACGATCCCATTCGCATGGAATTCACCAACACTGAAGATCTATCCGGAATGCAAGCTTCATTAGAGATTATCGAACCAGCGAAAGCACAGCTATGGTTTGCTGGCAATCAAATGTATCCCGATAAATCTCTATCCGATTATTTAGGTAAAAATGATAAATGCAAAGTGATCGTTAAGTTGATGAAAAATTCGGAAGGACAGCCAGGCCGTGAACCGATAATGAATGAGGAGCAACGTAGACAATTGATGGCATATCAATATCGACGTCAAGAGGAATATAAGAAATTGGAACTAGATGATGATGATTCGTATTTAAATTCGAAGTGGGCGGATAATAAGGAGTTCAAACAAAAGGTTCATGGTTTGGAGAATATTAAATTTCGCATCGGAAAGATGAGTTTTTAATGGGATATCCAGAAGAGACTTCCCTCGTAATTTTTCTTTTTCCTTGCTTCTGTATAATTTAATTTGTTTAATTTGAAATAAAAATAAATAAATTGAATAACATTTAAAATAAACAGAATGAAATTTTACTTTTAAATTAATTTCTTCCATATGGTCTGGGGTCAGTATTCAAAATTCAGTTGTTTTATTTCAACTATTCAATTCTCTCTTATAATTAGGGTTTCAAAAATTAGCCTAAATAAATGAATCCTTAAATTTGCAGTTGTTACGAAGTAAAAATCGTAAAGTGCTAATTAAAGAATTTTTCATTTAATTAGGTCAACAAACTATATTTTGATATTTACATGCCAAGAAAAATGTTTATACCAATCAATTTCGATTGATTTCTTCGAGACATTTTGTTTACTTTTGAATTAACGGCTTTGAAGAAACATCCCATGGAAAACATAAAACCAAAAAGAAAAGAAAAAATTAAATTAATTCAAATTAATTCATCATTTCATTGATGGGAAACAGTGTTAACTTTGGGATGGGATTGAATTATTGAATATGTAAATAGGGCAACATACCTCTACTTACAACTTGCGTCCCAAATTACTATTTAACTTCTAGATTTTTTCACCGAAAATTGAGTCCTTCTGGAAGTTAACTATAAATGATAGGTTTAGTAGAGACTCCCTAAAAATATGTTCCTCTATACTATTTTTAAGTAGGGTTGATAGACTTTTTGGGCGTCTTGCTATAAATCCCGTTTCAACTCATACCGAGCCTACGAAATTTATATGAATTAGTAGTTATAGATATCCAGATCTATTTTCATTTTTGCTAATATTTAACCTGTTTCATCCTTTAACTCCTCGGTGTACTTTAAATCAGATTCAGGGAATACAATACCGGACGGTAAAAATCATACCGGTATTTCGGTATTTTTTTTTTGTATGATACCGGTATTACCGG
>JANTOP010088695.1:0-19782 GCA_027564815.1 Symmerus nobilis
TGAACTCCAAAGGAAGTGTCTTATAAAACCAAAGAAGAAAAACCAACACCAATAGTTCTATAAAATGTTACTAGGGAAAGGTACCTAGGTAAGCTAGCAATGTGCCTATATAGCAATAAATAAATTACAAACTTGAAATGCACAAGAAAAAATTGCATTTCCAACATTTTACCAATTTTGTTTTTAAAAGAAAATTTTGAAAATATCAGAATATTCCCTAATTTAGCAGAAAATAAGAAAATATAACTTCCAAACATACCGTGTTTTACCAATCAGTTTCGTATTCTTATATTACATATATGAATTCGTATATTACATATACCTAATTTGAATATTGACATATAATAAGAAGCATGAAAAATTATATAGCAATTATGATATTTTCTTGCATACCAACTTTTAATTTAATGCCAATTTATTATTTATTATTGCATATTAGGCTACGATTTCATATATTATATTAAAAGGTTTCCTTTAATTGAATTAACTGTCTTTTGACTGAATTTATTGGCTTGCAATTACTTATGAAAAAACGTTTTGCGTATAAATATATAAATTAAATAATGAATTGCACTCAACTCAAGAAGTGATTAAATGCCATCACCATGAAAATTAAATTTACATAATGACAACTTATTGATAATTATCTTTTAATTGAAAATTGAATAGAATTTAGGTAGCGATAAAAAAGGCGTATTGAGCGTGAAATTAGATGGGGTGTTGTGGTATTATTGGGCTATATGTTGGATTAAGTAATATGCGGTTGTTTTGATGACCAACTTTAAAATATTTGCTATTACAATTTAAATAGTTTAATAGTTATTTAATTTGGCTGTATGCCTACTTATATATTAAGATAATTTTAAATCGTTTGTTGAAAATTAATATTATTATAATCACAATCCGTTAAGTGGGACAAGTAAACATACTTGGATGTATATTATTACATTTTATTGCAATTGGTCCCATTTAGGTGCTATTGCAATCAGTAAAATGTATATTAAAGAAAAAAAATTATTTCTTTGTATCATATAGGTATTTTATGTTGAATGTTTTTACTTTTATAATTTTCCTTCATATTATACATTAACTGCATTTGAAACATTAATAACATAATTATAATAATATAATTATATTTATAATGTGAGACTATTATGTAAGCAAGTGTAATTTAACAATTTAAAATGTGTATGGTTTAAATAGGATTCAATATAAAATTTCACACCATTTTCCATTATTTAAAGTATTTAAACAAAAAAATGCATAAACAAAGGATCTAAATATGAGAAAAATATTATAACAATTTCAACATGCAAATATTATATATAAATATATAATTAAAATGTAACATTAATTTTTTAATTAATTAATTTTCATCTTTAATTGTTCATTTTAACGCCTTTACTAACAATCCTGAATGCATAATATTACAATAAATTGCGTTTCTTCCCATTGCGCTTTAATTTCCGAGTTCAAAGCCATTTATTAACCTTTGGTGGTCGTAAAAATTATTGAAATTTATTTCAACCAAAAAATGTTTTAATAAATGTGATGTAATAATAATTTTTATGATTTTATGTAATTTCCAAATGCAGCATTTTTTATTTTCTTTCTTTTCTTGGATTGGGTCTATAACTTTTAGAAAGTTTTTTTTTTTCAATTTGAACGTCAATTTTGCAGAATGCGTTTCCCTTTTTAATTCAACTTCTGGCATTGAGATTTTAATTAATTAATTTTTTTGTGTCAGTTGTTTGCCAATTTATTTTATGTTATGGCCCAATATTATACTAAATATGTCAAAGGTCCGCATGAAAATAATATACATATAATAATAATAAAATTGAATTAAAGTTTGAAAGACATCCGCCGTACATCCGCCCAAAGTTAGTATGTTGAATTATACAACTTTTTAAATGAAAATGTATTAACTAGAGTCTAGACAAATAATTTTTGTTGCCGCCCTTATTCTAGATTTACAGCTGAACATTAATTTAATCATAATCAAGTTCATGTAGAATCTATACAAAATGATTAATCAGTTAAATGCCACCACCTTGAATTAATGTTTCACATTTCAGTACCATGCTTGAATAATTGATAAAGCTGATAAAACTGGTACGGCATAGATAAGATTTATTATGTCAAAAACTTGATCAATTGTATGGTAGACGTCTTTATGACATTTAAAATTACGGAACATAGTAATGATTTGCAGTTAAATTTGTTTAGTAGGTACTCAAATTCAAAGTTTGATACAATCCATTCTGAAATTATTGTATAATAATAGGTATATTTTACATCTAGTGGCGCCAATCAAGTATAAATAATATTCATTTAATATACATATAACTATATTCTTATAATATAACAATAAGGATTAACGTTCTGCTTCAAATGAAAATAATATTTAACGATTATTAGAATTTATTAAATTAAATGTCGAATAAATTTTAAGCTATTGCATATCCATTCATAATTTTAAGTACAGATTTTTTACATCTAATAAGTAATTGCAAATAAAAGATTATTATTTTAAGCATATAACGACCTTCATTGTAGATTTTAATACTAGAATAAAGACATTTAAGCGTTTTTTGTGGCTAGATTTAATATAACTATAATTTATTTATTTATGATATAATGTTATATTTTCTAATATATTTAAGGCAAAATAATTTTTATTCAATTCATTGATCCAAATTTTTTGATCGTTTTTTTTCAGCTTCGTAAGGTAAGTAATAAGGAACAACGTCTTTCTTATACGTGATATATTATTACCAATTATTATTAACTATTATTATGTAGTAAACATTTCAATAAAATGTGTAAGATTAAAACTGCTTTCAAACTATATAGATAATAATTATCCCGTATAAGTATTTCTTGCACGACTAGGTGTGGTTAAATTAGAAATAAAAAATTGTAACATTAATAAGTATTGTAATAATAATAGTATCTAGCATTTAAAATAATACCTAAAATAATAAAATCATTTCATATTACACTGACAGACATATAATTAGATAAAAACTATACTGATTAATATTTTATTTATATAGTTCTAATCTAATGTCCCGCGGTGAACAATCTTTCAAATATGGAATAAAATATATTTTTTTCCGAAATAATTATGGTATATCGCTGTAGAAGAACCGAAATGCTAAGTAAGAATTTGTAATAAATAATATGATTAAATAAATATTTTATGCTAAATCAATAATCTTAATTTTAATTTCAGTATTTTTCTCATACAAAGCTATTATTGATTTAGACTTTTTAAGATACATTTTCTTAACAATAACGATTAAAATAAACATACATATAACCCTCATATAACGCAGTGTCGAAAAAACGCGATCTACAGGCAGTAGATTGCTCAGCGTGGTTATTCGATATATCGCGGCTTCGACCTTTTCAGATTTTTATTGTTTCCAATATTATACTTTTCAAAATAATATATTTGATATAAAACTCAATACAAAACTTGTTTTGTTATCATTAACATGACTGATAATGTGTGCATTAATAACACTGATGACCGTAGTTAGCACTCGCAACAATTAGCAACAATTTACAAAACAAAATGTTTAAAATTTTGTATTTTATTCGTTTCTTAGTTATATATGATGTTAATGAATTACAGGAATTAACAATTATATTTTAGTTGAACAAATCAATGTTGTTGATGTAATAGAAAGCCACACGATTCCACAGCATTCTGCACGTAATCCTAATTTTCTAAGTGATTTCAGTCTTGTATAATGCAAATTATATACATAACTTGGCACTTCTATGAAACCTAATCTTCACGTTAAACGAGAGTTAAGTGTTACCATTATATTTAATCACATTTAGTTAACTTTAGTTTAACTCTATGATTGAGTTTTAACACTTTACAGTCCGGGCCGATTTCGTAAAAGACAGAAAAGAGTATGTACCTCAATAAAATTGTATTAACTCCTAAACTAATAAATGGATCGCAGTATAATTTTGAGGACGTGTTCAATATGTTTCTCCAAATACATCTAGAAGTTAAAATCAAAAATTCTCCAAATGATTTCCTTACATCAACAAGATGAATAATTCAGTTACGGAAATTGTATGTCACATATATATGTATGTATTATTAGAATAAAAACTAAACTTTTCAATATATTTCCACCGCCGTTATGTAACGTAGGAATCTAAATTTAAAAATAAAAATAAAAATGTGGGCAGGGGCTGCCAATCTTTTTTTACCAAATAAATTTTTGCAGAGTTATAGGTTTCAAAATAATTTCGTTGTTATATAATTTAAAATAAAAAGATTAACTAGAAATATTTTTAAATCCTGAACTGCTTCGCGAGTGGTCTGCAACGTATAAGTAAAGACCACGATCAATATACAATCAATATCAATCGAAAGGACCTGTTTTTTTGAAGCTAAAGTTACCTCTACCATAACACGCGAAAACGAGTGAACGGACTGTAAAGTGTTAATTTAAGGATAATTAGAAGCTTCTTTAGCAGATATAGTTTACACTTAAACTTAGTCGTTACTGCTAACTAAAAATGTATGTATGAAGATTTGATTCTATATTTTGCATCACATAATATAAGCAATCATGAGCTAAGAGCACACCTATTACCATTAATTGAGAAGTTCAAGTTTTATATAAAGGGTGATTCATCGCGAGTTACTTTTTCCAAAAGGCATTTTTTGTCAGATAACGCGTGACTCGTGCCAAACTATAATGACAGTTTGACTCAGTATTGTATGCCATTTCATCATGGAAAGACTAACACGGGCACAGCGTCTCCAAACTGTACAATTGTATTACGAAAAACAGCGTTCTGTGAGAAATGTTTTTCTTGCACTTCAAGCAATTTACGGTCGGCATAATCGATCTACAGAACGCACTAATGCCTATACCGTCGACAAATTCGAAACACAATTTTCATTATTGGATGACATGAAACCGAATAGATCACGTCCTGAACGTAGTGAAGAAAATATAGCGGCGGTAGCAGAGAGTGTGCGCGATGACTGAGACGAATCGATTCGACGCCTTTCTCAACAGCTTGGCTAGTCGTATACAACAACTTGCCGTATCTTACGTAAGGATCTTGGTTTAAAAGCGTTCAAAATACAACTCGTGCAACAATTGAAGCCGCCAGACCTTCATTTACGTCATGTTTTCGGCGGAGTGGCTCTGGAACAGCTCGATGCAGATCCGTTGTTTTGTTGCAGGATTTTGTTCATTTCTGCCTTAATGGGTACGTCAATAAGCAAAATTGCCATATTTGGGCTGATGAACAACCAGAGGAGAATCGAGAAGTACCATTACATGCCGAGAAAACCATGGTTTGGTGTGGTTTACGGGCCGGGTATCATCGGTCCATATTTCTTCGAAAATGAGGCTAGCCGAAACGTAACAGTCAATGGCACCCGCTACCGCGCCATGATAACTGACTATTTGCTTCCTGAATTTGAAGACCGTTATGTAGGTGACATCTGGTTCCAACAAGTCGGCGCTACTTGCAATACACCGCGTGAAACGATGAACTTATTGAGAAATAATTTTGGTGACCGGTTAATTTCAGGCTTCGGACCGGTGAATTGGCCGCCTTTGTTCTATCGGTTGAAAATAAAGTTTACACTAGTACATTCAATTTTATGTGTTTTATTCGTTCTTGAAAAAAGTACCTTCTACTCTCTACTTCATTTTAATCTCCCTATATATACAAAGGAAAAATAAAGTTAATTAAATTCGAATATAAAATTATTTCCAATTATCACTGGAATTAACAATCATTTCTAATTCTGAGACAATTTATATCAATTAATTTTTAAAATTAAGATCTAAATGTTAATTATTCAAATCATATTATTAGGTACCATAAATTAATACTTTTACCTAATTGTAAGTCAAACATCCCATAAGATTAAGAAACCTTGGTGCGTCTATTTTCTTAATCGATGGGAATGGTGAAAAGGCAGGGAATTACAAAAGAAATATAATTTCTACAACCACAAATGAAATTTAGTTGATTTATTAATTGTTTTTTTTTTCAGTTAGTAAATGTAAATATTTAAAAAAAAAAAAATCTTATATCTAATTAACTTTACCTAATCCCCTACAAGATCCATCACCCTATCCGTTCGATCCAAATTCACGTCAAAGTTGCAATTCTTTAATCCAATCGTACGAATGATGAAATCCTTCCCTATTTCTTATTAATTAGAAATTAATATTTTCTGTCCAATATCTTTTCCAACCGTTCAAATTCCTGCCCTGTACGAGCCAACGTTTTTTCACTTATATTTTAATATTTATTCTTTTCATCGGCGCCAAACCCAAAAACTCTTGCAGCATCTCTTCTATTGTCTCCCCATATAGATGATCTGTCATAGCTTGTTTGTTGTTTATATAATTTGATCATCTCCCGGCGGGTTGTTTCAACGTTTTAAATATGCAATATTGATACGAACAGTGATGGGCCATCTAACATTGCGATGGGCCGCTAAATAATCTATACTATCATTATTTTAAACTTAACCGTAAACATTTTACAGTTTACAAATCTTAAAAATAAATAATCCTAATAAATAAATTAAAAATACTAAAATCAAACCAAAATCTAACTCACTTCACAATAAATACCAATATTTAATAAATATCGCTACAACCAATAAAATGGAATCTAGGACTCAAAACTATATAAGTTCCTAAATAATTTATATTCTAACAATAAATTCTTTGAAAGTCCTTAGATTCAAAAAAGGAAAAACATTAGAAAAATTAAAGAATTTTCATGAAATTAGTGAAATCTGATGAAAGGAATTTGGAAATTTAATCAAAATCATTCATAGAAAATCAGTGAATTTAGGAATACACAAAAATGTCGTAAATTGAAATGAAATCAATAGATTTAAAAAAATTCAAAAAATCGAATAATATCGAAAAAATTGGAAAATATCTAGGATTACGGAAAATTTCGTAAAGACCGGAGAAGTAATGTAGCGTTTCCTACGTCATTTAAATTTTCTGATTTTAATAAGTTGTACTTGTTGAAATTATCGGAAATTTCCAATAGTTTCCATATTATATAGTCGTTCTTACTATTTCCCAGTAACTTGAGAATTTCCATGAAATATTTCGAATTTCAAAAAATTTTCGGGTATTAAATCTTAGGAATTTAAGAAAATTTTCAAACTTTTCAAATTTTTTATATTGTCTTCCTTTTTCTAGACGAATATTCTGCCGTCCTTAGTACGCCTACCGTATATTCATTGCATTCCGTACATTTTGCAGATTCGACAAAACCCATAAAGATTTCAGTCAAAAATGCACAACGGTATAGAATTTTTAATTTTTAAATTACTTTTTAATAATCAATTAATTTTTTATGGCATAATTAATCGTAATCATAAGAATTCATACAAAAGCGAAAACTCAAAATGTCGTATACGGCAAATGTGCTAAGGACGGCAGTATTGACCATTGAGTTTTTCAATACTTAGTTTTTTCAATTTCAGTAAACATTCTTCGAAATGTTTATTGTGAATAATTGAAAAATCAATAATGAAATTTCTTAGTATTCTTTTCTTAATTTTGAAGAGATTAACCCCCCCCCCCCCCACCCTAATTGCCTGGGGTACAAATTAATTTAATAATTCGTAGCGTATTATATGGAAATAGTGTTATATCGAAAACAAAATTGAATTGCGAGCAAAAATACATTGAAATATCATCATATTTCTACGCAATTTTCTCAACAATTTGACGTGTAGGAAAGAAACTAATGATGGCGACAATAACTAATAATCAGCGAAGCGACCCCTAATTACCAAACTACCCACCCAGTCCAGTCCAATTTTTTTTTTCAAATTTTGTACCATAGTGTTATTAATTAACAGTTATTATGAATAATATATTTATGATAAGTGGTTGATTCCGCTGTCTCCGGCTTGCTTTGTACATATGTATACCACATATCTATTGATGGGTCAAATTTAAAATTGACCTATTTTCAATATATCTTTACACCTCAAGCTATATTATTCGAAAGGAACATCTTGAAAGATTTCAAAATTATCATATTTTGTAATATTTAAGATATATCTTACCTTTTGCCTATATTCCTAATTTTAATATAGGTAAAAAATTTTTTAATTAATGAGTTGATTTACGATTCATTATTTTCTTTATTCGATGTATTTCAGTTCAACATTGTGCACGGTGTCGCTCAATAACTTCTCCCAAATTTATTATTAGTTATAGTAAAAATTTTTTTTAAATTTGCAGGTTATTTCGCAATATAATTAAAAGAGACTGACTAATCAATTATGCACATCGGAATCAATGAATTTGAACAAGATGATATTTCTTGTTTAAACAGGGAATACCCCTTATGAGCATACCAGCATTTGGAAAAACCTGTAAATTAAATTCATTTTATGAATTCAAATAATTTCTAAGAAATATAAATTGATAAAAAACCTAACGGCTACACCTTAAATCGTGCATTTAAATTTAACACAAAAAATGCAAGGCAAAATTAAACATATAATTCAAATTTAATGGAATTTTGCTCCAGTAATAACAAGGAAAAAAATACACTTAAATAAATATTTATTGTAAGGTACTTTGACCCAGACCATCAGAATGATTTATTTACTATTCATTAGTTTAAAAACTATTAATAAATAATAACATCAATTATTTTTTCATTTAGATGGTACAATGCATATACAGAAGTCTTTTCCCATTTCAATGTTAATAAAAAGAAAAATGGAAGATAAAAAAATTGTATAACACTCGAAGGTATAATGCATATAAATAAAATAAATATATTCGTGTAAAATTTTCAAGGTCCACTTTAATGGTGATCATAACCATTATGGATAGATGAAAAAAATGCAGATGTTAATTAAATCGATAGGTAGATGGATTCAGTATATCTTCAAAGTTAAGTCACTATTACATCATTTGAGGCAAAAAAAAAAAACTATGATAAACATTGGTAAAATTATATATGTGTATGGTCAGTGGCTCGGCCAGCCAATGAGTAATATTAAGAAAACCGATATACGTCTATAGACAAATCTATAAACAAATCTATATAGATGAATGCAGTGTAAATAAATATTCAGAAAAAACAATTTTTCAAAAGTTAAAATACTGCGAGTGCGATGATCGCAACTTTTTTTCTTTCCAGATGAGATAAAAACAATATATAGTAAATTATAGTATTTATATCTCTTTTTTTTCTATAAATGAAAACACAAGAAACACAGTTAGAAAAGATATACAATGAATTTAAAGAAGAAATACCAGAAAAAATTAAGTAAATAAAAGAAACTTGTAATTTATATCTGAATAAATATATTTTATTTTTTTTCAGAAGAAACTTGAAAACGGTGATGATCTGTGCCAAAGAAAAGTGACAATATCTTTTCCGGTGGAAATAGTTTGAAAATTACATAACTTTCTCAATGAAAATTTCGCTTTCATTCAGGTCTTTCTTTTTAAAACAAAAGAAGCTGCGGATACATTGTGTATGAAGTCACAGCCATGGTTGGAAATGTTTTGTCAGTCTACGAAAACGTTAAGATAAGACAAACAATATATCTAACATTCACCGTTATAATTTATTAATTTATACTTAATATACAATATATGACATATACTCTCAGTTTAAGTAAATACACTTTTATCAATGAAAAAAATTATTAAAAAATTGTGAAGGGAGCATTTCGGACTTTTTTTCGTTTATTTATTTAATTTCAAAATCTACTCCAAATTCAAAGCATGTGCACTTAATAAGAATATCTATTTTATAAGTTAATTTGTTTAACGATCCCGATCTTAAAACCGATCCATGAGGAACGTCATTTGGCAGAAAGTAGGAAATAGAAATGGAGATGGAGACACAGCGTAAAACTTTAGAAAGAATGCTGACTTTATGCAAAAGTATATTTTGCGCTTCATGGCCAGCACAAAACTGACTAGACCTTATTAATATATATCGGGATGCCACAATAGGCCCATTTGTGGCCGTAGTGGTTACTGAGCAATTATTGCCACACCCGCTTATTTATTTTATTCTATTCTTCTATGCAAAAATATAGATTTGGCGGCTTGTGGAACTAATAAACTAAAATTGTCCTTAATTCGGTAACCGGATAAAATATTTTACATATCCCAAATACTTAATATAAAATCTGAACTAGAATTTGGCCTTAATAATATTAATATTGTAAGATAAGGCATCTTACAATGACTACTAGTTTGTGATCCATTAATACATTTCAATGAAACTTGAACGGATGATAATTGATTGGGGTAGGTCGCGCGTGTCAACCTCTTGTAGATGAATATTTCTAGATATGTATTTTTCGAAATAAGTCAAAGCTATAAGTGTTTAAGTGATATTTTAGAGAAATTAAGCTATCTTTAAAATACTGCCCCATAACACACACTTATGATCCGGCTCCGATATAGAGTAATATCCATATTTGAAAGATATGTTATTGATTTGCAAGATATTAAGAGAGAGATCTGACATAAATTTTAATCTAAAAACTGACAAATAAATAGAGAGATAATCTCTAGGTGTGAACGACATTCGGATATAAATCAAAATCGTGGATATTGTGAAAGTCGTGTTGTTATAGAGAAAGATATATTGTATCTCATTGACGTGGTTGTGCTATTGCAGATTGTGAAATGTTTTGTAGATGTGAGATTTGAGGGTAAATTTCTTAAAAAATTATCTTCTGGAAAAATGGGTGGAATTGGGTACGGGTAAAGCCATTTATTGATATTGAAAAGAAGGATACTATTCGACTCGAATAAAATAAGTCACCCATATATGCTGTAGCATTTATTCACTCTTTTGAAGAACTGCTGAGACTAAGCGTCTACTATTTTAATCACATTAGATTCAACATTTAAAAGCTCCGATCTCTCAACCACGTACGAGGCTGACTAAAATTTTTGAATATAGCTTATATCTTTAATTTTTGTAAATTTATGAATAGAATTTCTTCCCAGTTTTTCAATTATCTAACAAGGAGACCACATGGTAGTCGGAATTTATTTATTTTTTTTTATATATATATGTAAAGTTCCTTGCTCGAATATGAATTTCCTAAAATATTACGACGCACTTTTCTACTATTCTCGAGAAAATCGACTTTGAAATTTTCTGATGCCGATGTGGTTTTTCCTTATTAGCTCCCTTATTTACCGTCCGATCGAAAAGTAATCTTTGGGGCGCATATACAACATGTGGAAACACACCAGAGAAAAATATAAGATAGGTGGCGCTGTATACAAAAATATCGAGTTTTTTTTATAGGAGCTGTAAAAAGGCGTCCAATAAGAATATGGTGTGCTGCAAAGTTGTTGCATACATGTGCAATTGCAATTATGTGAAACATAATATGTAGTTTGGTTAACCCTTTAACGGTGGCGGAAAAAATTTTGGTTCGGGAGAGAAAGTATTAACCAAAAATGTTCTCAAGCAATTGCAATCCGCATAGCAATCGATTGGCGTTGGAATTGCTCAGCTAGCCCCATTAATAAATCTATTCTAGCCCCATTCTAATCCTAATTTATCTCTAAAAACAGAAAAAGAAATACTGTATCATCAGTATGTTAAATGAGTAAAGGTACGTGTCGACTTGAAAGAAACACTATCGAGCGTTGCTCTCGAAAGTGTTCGAGAGTATTTCTCAAGTGGACACGCTTCTGAGAGTAGCTATCGGAGAATCACTATCAACTATCAGACAGTGAATTAGTTGAGAGTTGCCCTCAAGTGGACACCTTGTACTTTATCAGTTCTGATAGTTGATTCCAAATACCAACAATAGTCGATTTTTTGATAGTTAATCTGAGAGTTGTTGTATCGAAATGGCTTCTAAAAAAGAGTGGTTAAATGAAGAAAGTATAGAATTGATGGTGATATAAGGAAAACTACCATATAATTTCTTATTATCTTAAATTAATTTATTTAATTAAAATTAACAATTGAAAATTGATAATTAAAAGGGAAAATCATTTTGTAAGTCAATGAAAACAAATAGAAAGGAATTATAAAATAATATTAAATTATACTCAAAATAAAATTATTAATTTAAAAGAAAATTCGGTATTCGGCAACTCATTTCAACTCTGATTAAATTCTCGGTTGATAAAAATTACGACCATTCATTCGGAATTTTAAAAATATGAGTTACGGGGATAATTATTCCTGACCTTATGGTATCAATATATCACATAATTCATCTATTATTTGAATTAATCGAAATATCATAATTCTAAATTTTAAATTCACTGTCGAGAGTACAGACACAATTCAACAGTGGACACGTTTTTTAAGAGAACTATCTGTGAGTAAGCTCTCCATAGTCGGATAGTCAAAACTTCCCAAAATACCTCGCGAGTTCCTCTCATGTGGACACTTACCATAAAAAAAATTAAATAATTAAACCTTAAAATTAACTAAAGAGCATTGACTTTGTTTTGTCTTTTGTCTCTTTTTTCTTTTCTTCCTTTATTTTCTTTTCTTCTTTTTTTCTTTTTTCTTCTTTTTTCCCGGGCCCCTCTTGACTACGGGCTCTGAGTCCACTGCCTCTCTCAACTCCGTGTTAATGCGCCACTGGTTCATTCAGAACGCATTATAACGATGCAGATTCTTAGGTGTTTGAACATCCTGGTACAAGATTCAACATTTTGGAATATCAAAAGTTGCACATAAAGGATACGTTCAAAGTGGCGAAGTAAGATATTATATTTGCCAAAATTGCTTCAGCGAATATTCGGATGACTGATTCGGATGATTTTTCTTCGATGTCTTAATTTTTTCTATTTATATCTATATATGTCGTAAAACAGTTCTTTTTATTTTAGCTTCAATAAACGATGGAAATTAACGATGAATAACTCTTTTTATATACAACATAATAAAAAAAATAAAATTTATAATCTGCGTGGGATTACCCCACCGTTCCCTATATGTTCCTCATTTTTTATTGAATTTTTTTTTTGCCAACAGTTATTTCAAATACTTGTTTTGCAATAAAAAATACCCTAGAGACTTTTGTTCAAAAACAAGAAAATGAAAAAAGAATTTAAGTAACGAAAATAGTTTACGGGTTGGCAATGAGAAAGTGAAGCGATTTTAGTGAGGTAATATCGAAAACCGAGTGATATAGCAAGTACTCGATGATGCCCTATGGCCTTCCAAGTGGGATTATTTAAGGTGGCTATTTCTTAGATCAGGGAAGGAATTAAGACGTCGTATTTAGGAGATAGATGAAAATTTGGATATTGGTGACGATAAAGACAATTTAAATGGACGATGATGAAAGAAATTGATATATGAAATACAGTAGAGAATATATACAAATTAAAATAAACCTTCCTGTTTTTCTCTGAACAATTTTTATTTTAAAAATTTCATATCTCTATATCTATTCGGCTACGAAATTGCAAAAAAAATTAATAAATAAAAAAATATGAATAAAAAAACGGAAAGTTTTATTTTAATGTAATGTATTCGTAACTATTATACTTATTAAAATTTAATTTTTTTAGTTGTCTTCATTTCAATCATCGATCATATAAATCGTTATTATCATCATCTATCTCCTATCTCCTAAATTTGACGTCATAATTCCTACCCAAGTAAACAAATTCTGTAATCAAATTTTTAACATTTTATTTTTCTACCGAATGAAGTTCTTTAAAATAATGAAATATTTGTCGTTTTTATAATAACAAATTAATTCAGAAATGTTTCTTCGGTTATCATCACAAACATGAATGATATTTTAAATTGAAAATTTATTTACAACACTTAACAAGAAAGTAATAACTTGTTAATATTATCAATTATAGTTATAACTTATAATTTCACTATTTATAATTTAAAACATATATACTTATATATGTATGTATAAACTCGGAAAATAATCAATTGATCGAATTTAATAATATAGTTATAAAATTCCCATTCATACATTTTTAACTGTATAATAACCAGCGAGGTTATGCAGATAAATTCATAGTATAATATTTCGCAAAGTTATTCAAAAATGTTTATTATTTGGCTAAAATATTTTAAATATTCTAATTATTCAATTGAAAAGTGAATTTCAATATTAAAAAAGAAAGGGAAAAAATTCAATAATTTCTTGTTATTTTTTTGGTAAAATCAAAACCGGAAAGTTAAATAAAAAAGAAATTTTTAAATTTCTTTGTTTTATTACAAATTATTTCTTTGCTACCTTAATTACATATTCAGAAATAATAAACTCAAATAGGAGTATAAATTATATCTAGGTATACTATCAAAATATAACATTCACATATATCCCACATGTAATGTAAGTTTTATAAAAAATAATTTAAAAAATATTAATTAATAAAACGTAACAAAAGAAGTGAAAAGAAATGCAAATTATTTTTAATTAAATTTAAAGAAAAATAAAATTATATTGTATATTATGAAAATAAATAATAACAGGTTAATAAATAAGTATATGATTGATAGTTCAATTAATTATTGGTTAGTTTTACAATTAATTACAATTTGAAAAAATTGCTGAATAGGTACATTTTTAATTTGGTAAACGGAAATGGAAAAAAAAAATTATATCATGTCCTTATTATCAGAAAATTATTTATTATTATAGAAGAAAAATGCTAAATATTAAATAATCAAAATAATTATGATGTATTACAAAATTAATAATCCAAAACAGGAAAAAATTGTTATAATTTATTATTTTGCAAAAAAAAATAAGGTTTTTTAAAATTAGAAAAATAAATAATTCACAAATAAATATAAAATCATAAAGGTTGTTCGACTTTGAATTATTTAAAAATTGTTGTTAGATTGGTAGTATTAGAGAAAAAAAATTTAAAATTAAGCAAAAAGTTGATGTATATAAGATAATCTTGGTCATCTTTTACGGATATTAACATAACCGTTTGACCGAGATATAAAGACGACCTTGCTAAAGTCGCCTATTTACTTAAATTTATAAAATAAATATTAAGGTAAATGTGTTAATTTACATAGAATTAAAATCAGATTATTAGTCTTACTAATTCAATTATTCTTCAAATTATTTTTAATATTTTTTGGGGTAGTCCAGTTTTTATTAAATTAACAAAATATCCATTCGTAACTCAAGGTTAAGAAAAAAATGTATTCTTATATAACAGATGCCAGAATACCGTCTTACCGTAAGAAAACATTTAATATGGAAATTAGTATGTATATTGATTAGCCTCTTAATAGTATAAAGAACTAAAGATTTTAATCTAAATAATAGTAGCTATTATTTATCTATACGTATGCTATGAATTTGATTATCTAGACAAGTATTTATACCGGTTTCTATCGGTCTCGAAACTGGAGTCTCTAAAAATAAATTAATAGAGGTAATAAATGAACTATTGGTTCTATGAATATTTGGATCATTAAGAATCCAGTTTCTAATAAATTAAATTTTAATTCTTTGAATCTAGCAATGATTTTTATTTCAAGCGTTTTCAAATGATTTTTTTTTTGCATGCCGCATTCACATGAAATTTTAAAAGAAAAATATTTTTCAAAAACATGTTTCACTACTGGTAGACACGTATACATGTTTATTATACGAGTATTATTTTGAAAATTAAATGCGGATACTGGTTAAGCGCTAAAAATTCAACACTGGCACATGTTACTTTCCGGTTTCGTTTAACTTTTAACTTTAGCAGAATTGCTTTTTTTACTGCAAAATTTGATTTCGATTCTGTCAATTAAATTTTATAATTGACAGTTTTTTTATACCTGCTAGATCCTTAAAATTAATTATGTAAAAACAAAATTCTACTAATTAATAATTCCTTGTATATTAAACGTTTATTTTAAGCTATTTATTATTGAATCAGTAATTTTTAGTAATCCCAAAAATCTTTGAAAATTGTGTTGAGCGAATCATTTTGGTAAGCAAACTGAAATCAGCTGATAGCCAGCTATTCTGAGAATGAAAGTTGTTTTGGAGTTAGCTGAAGCTAATTATGTGATTTGAAATAATCTGAGTTCCTTTTCCCGTAATAAAATATAATTCTTTATTGAACAACAACAACATTCTTTGTTTATTTATTGAATTTTTAAATAATTAATTTGAATATAAATTACAACAGAATGTTGAATCAGTTGTGCCCACGGAACCATAAATGTTTCAAATGTCTCGTGATGTTCAAAATAAAGTTCGAGTAAGTTCAAAAATTATACGCAGACGTTTTCAGGTAGATAAATAATTTGTTCGTTATTTTTCAGAGTATCTTATTGAATTACCTTGATATACAAACGAATGCCCAACTGACAGAGATGATAAAAAAATTTGGGATGTTGTCAATTCAATTGATCATAGTCACTTATAAGTCCTCTTTTATTAACCAAATTTTTAATTCTAAATGAAGATAAGTCTGAAGTCTAAATGATTTTATTGAATATATTCTCTTGTTATCGTCATAAATAATGTCTAACCGTGTACTCCAGGTTGGAAATTCTAGAAAATTCTACATTTTGTTTTTATTTTATTTTATCTATCGTATAAATGTTCTGATTGAATCGTTCAATCGTTATTTGTTCTCTATTGTCTACTAATTTATCATATCTCCATAAGAATGTTTTATTGCCGGTCTTATCTAATCCAGTCATAGTTAAAATGGTATAAGAATGAGAATTACGTTCCGTTTAGTTCCAAATCGAATTTTGAAGGAAAAAGTAAATATACCGGTAGTGAAGTTATAACATAAAATGGAATGTGAATCATCAAACTATATTTGGAGCCAGAAAAATGTTTTGGGATTGGGGGATTGTGGAATTGTCTATATGGTAAGAGTAGAAGGACTATTGCTTATAAATTATTTTTTATTGAAAGAGAATGAAATATTATTCCCAAAAATGAATTAAAACAATCGAATTATATTGGATACATTTTTTCCGCCAAAAAAATGTTTGATATCATACTTTGTCCCAAATAATATTCTTCGCAAACTGCATTGCTGCGATTATGAAAATTCTGCGAGGTCTTTACCTTAAAACATGATTTTTTTGATGTTATATCATTTTTATATTTAATTTTAATCTCTTTGCCGGTTGGTTAACCCATTGATTATTATTTTTTTGGCTTTTACAAAATCATAGAGATAATAAAGTACAAGCAGATTGGTTCCGTACCAAACCAGTGAACGGATTGGGATAAACAAATGTTTTCCTATTAGTATGCTTACCTAGTAACGTAACGATCTATTGCATTGTGAGATACTAGAGTAAACATATTGATTTTGTAATGGATACCGTAAAAATAGAAGGATTTATTGTCCAATATCCATAATTTAAATCTTTTAAAATATTTGTAAAGATTTAACGATAATTAATTAATTGAAGTTTTGAGTAGAGAAAAACAAAGAATGAAAAAGAAAATCGTTTTTCCAATCGAATATTTTACTCGATATTTACTCGATGGTTTTGCATTCTTATTGAATTATCCGATTTTCATTAAGTTTTCCAATTTTTTTAATTTTGTAAAACAAAATTCCCGGATTTTTCTATTTATTCTGAGAAATTTTGTAGTCTAATGTAATTTATCCTTATTCTTACAAATTTATTGGAAAATTGTGATCCGGTGTGGAATATAACATCGAATTGAATTAGCCAATTTTATAGTTTGATTGGAGCCACTTCATTAGCTCTCATCTTTCAAATTTTGTAATGCAATTTTTGACTTAATCGATTTTCGATTAATTTATTAAATTATCTGCTATATATAAATTTTAATTTTCTTATTTCTGTAAAGATTTTTGTAACAATGCAGATTTTAAGAAACAAAAAAAAATGTTTGTTTTAAATATTTAAACATTTTTTCGATTTTCAAAATTTTCTCCAATTTTTAGAATTAAAAGAATTTTTGCATTTCCCAAGAAGTTTTCCAATTTTTTTAGAATTTGTATACCAATTTTGTAGAAATTTTCGTTTTCAAAAAATTTGAAATTAAAATGAAAGTCTAGAAATAAATATCATTCAAATATATAATCAATGAAGCTAATAATTGATTAAAAATAAGAAATTTAACTTAATTAATTTTAGATCGGACCTTTTTCAATTTTACTTCAATAATTCAATTTCAATTTCAATTTTAATTTTAATTTCGAAAAAATTTTGGAATATAGATAAAAAGGTATAAAAACAACAATTTCGATAATATCCGAATACTTAAAAAATCAAATGAAAATAATGAAATTTTTGGAAATTTTAAAGACATTTCATTTTCTTCGATCGACAAGTTTGAATCGAGAGTAATGTGAAATATCAAAAATTTTCCGATCTTCCAAATCCATTAAACTTCTCGACCTTCAAAGAATTTCCAGATTTGTATACAATATCTGCATATTTTTGAAACTTTCTGATTTTTTTTTTAATCAGAATTTTGATAAAATGAGGTTAGACCATTATTAACTTTGGGAATTATAAAGATTAATTTGAAATTTCTTCTATATACAATATAATGCTTAGACATGCCAGATGGATAATCCTACAGAACTCCGGATTAATTTTCTGAGGCGAGCAAAAATTCATACATAATGAGATTGGAGTAATAGGATATAATGTTAAATTTTAACGATAAATGTTAAATATCTATTTGGATGCTGTACTGAGGATCGTGTAATATCAGAAAAAAATTTAATTGAATTAGAACTTGTCATGATACCAATCTTAGGCCCGGTAGGGAGATCGACAAAAAAATACAAATTGAAAAACCGAATGCCAAAAATGGCGATAGCGGAGAGTGTTTTTGGGGAGGAATTTTTTAAGTCAAATTGAATTTTTGGAAAGGAAGATAAAAAATGAAATTGAAAAAGGAAAATTAAATAATTGTTTTAAAAGGAAATAAATTGTTTTTTTTTTTTTTGACGAAATAAAGGAGAAAAGGAATATATTAACAAGGTGAAAACAACGGAAGGATTGTGAACCGGAAGAAGGTAAAGTTTGGAAATTTTGGCTTTATCGTTAAGTGAAGAAAAGGACACGTCAGCAATCGGTTTTACCACACGGTCGGCAATATAGAATCGACCTTCAAATCAATATAAATATTTTTTTACTCGATCGGGTTGACCTTCAAATCAAGGCACTATCGACATTATTGATATTATTGCAAGTCATACGGAAAGTGAATCGGCAGCGAGCGAGATACGGCCAGTGGTGGACATTCTAAGCTAACCATATATGAAGTAGTGGCCATCATTATTAAAAATAAAAGAAAAAAATAGGGTTAAGTAAAAGAAATTTAAATGCTACGCTCTCAGGTACGGTAACCTGTATAAGAGAATATCTTATAACGGTTAATAACTGAATGAAGAGGTAATGTTGTATTTGTTCGTTTCATTATATATTCTATATCTTATATTTTCTGAAAACACGTGCCAACTTCGGTTCTATTTTTTGTGATTTTTTTTCTGGCGACGCGAACGTAAAAAAAGGATAAGCAAACGATAAAGTAAGGTGAATATGCAGATTGAAAAACTGTCCGAAATAAGCCATATATTGTACCAGCGGGGTTATGGGAATCGCGGTACTTTTTTAATGGAGTTATCTTTAGCTTTATATACAAGTATGTATACAGCAACTCCATATGAAACTTACCAAAAAGGGTGATTTTTGTCCCGACCTCTTTCGATTTCGATAAAAGTCTCAGAATTTGTTAGGGTTGAAAAAATAATCCACACGTAT
>JANTOP010088706.1:0-19774 GCA_027564815.1 Symmerus nobilis
ACGGCTAGTCACGTTAATTTTTTTTTAATACAAAAATTTTAAAATATAGTTAAAGGTACGCTATTTAACATAACACAGTCCCCCCTTATAACTAATTTAACTATGTCACAGTGTATCAATTAAATTATAACAGATTTACAATAACTGCAACAGAAATATAAAATTAATTAGATATTGTTATTGATTAACAAGTACAAGAATCGAAATAACAATTAAATTGATTGATACTTATGATCTCCAAAATGACTCTATAAATATTATGGAAACAAATTAAACGATATATCAGAACATTTATTTATTAACATTTATGAAAATCTAGAATTGTGTAAATTGGATAAGTTTCATCCAAAATCTTGGATTTGATAAATATTGGGCAGAAAGTCTTTTTGAATCAAGATATAATTGATTATTGTATGTTATTGTTCGTTATGAGGAGCAATAATGATATCTGGGCCCGTAATCCTCCACTCATAAATTCTATACCTGCTAGGTTTGTTATTAAGAAATATATCTATTGTAAGAAACTAATGAATCTCTAAATCAATCACATTCATAATTTTATAGGATTTAACTATATGTATATGAAAAATATATCACCATATTAATTGTTATATTTTTTTTTATAATTGTGGTATATAAGCATTCGCTAACTTCAGTGTATTTAAATATACTGAATTAAAAATTGAATTAATACATTTACTCTAAACTTTAATCAAAATGAGCATGAATTGATGTTTGCATGGTTTTTCATTTAATTTTCAAAATAATTTCTATTTTAAATAAATAAATTCCAACCAAATGCCTGTTATTAAAAGTGATTAAAATAATTAAACATGTTTATAATTTTTATAGGAGAAATAAAATATTTAGCAAAAAATATTTTTCGACAGAGAGGTTTTTTTCATTACAATAAATTGCTCCTCGTAGAATTTATGTATAAACGAAACTATCTCTTACTTAAATTAACTCTTTAATAATTGTGTTCTAATTAATGTATAATATCTAATAATTTTCGTATCTAACTATAATTAAAATAGATTAATGTTAGTTTAAATAAATATGAATTCGATGTCTAATTAATAAACTAATAAGATAATGGTACAGAAATCAATTATTAAGGACGAAGATGAGGAACACCAAATCATTTCTAATTTTTTTCTTAGATTAAACCTTTTCATTATTTTCCTATTATTATTAGTACAGTAGACTTAGTTTACACTCTAATAGATAACAATTAAATTTCAATTATATTTCGTTCTTATTCTCATTTCAATTTTATTCAATTTATTTAGAAATATAGATAAGTTTGATTTGCTTTATTAATTGCATTGTAATAAGTTACACTCTTAGCTTATCTAGCACATTGCTTTAACCCCTTTTTTCTTATCTGAAATCTTGCTAATTTCTAATATTCTAAAATATGTACTATTTATTATCTTCCAATGTATAAACATTTTTCGATTATCCTGTTAATTTGTAGCTCTGAAACATTCTCCGTCCAAACGGAAAAGCCTTTCAAGAGCCGCCCAACGATCTACAGACGCCGAATCTGAAAGTCATCGTAAGTTTTGATATTATGTTTAAAAAAAAAATTGTTTCACTATAATTCTATGGTTAATATTCACGTTTATTATTTTATGTGTGTAATATTAAGAACGGACTGTACAATAGTTATTCATTGTTTTCTGGTGTTTATGAATTGGTGAATCTATTAATTTGTTTGTTTAGTTGCCTTCATTACGTACATGTTTATTCATTTAAGTTAAGTGATGATTGTTTTTTCTTTCTTCTTAATGTTAATGCAGCTGTAGCCGGATCGTCGCATCATTTTCATCATCATCATGCTAGCAGTTCGGGATCAAAGCCGGGTAAGTTTTTTTAATCATAAAATTTATTTGTTTATTTTAATAATTCATTTTTATTTCATTTTGGGTTCACTATCTGTATTAACGTCATCCTATTAAATGTTATCCAGGATATGTATAGCGGCTGTCATTTGGTCATTTACATCTACTTCACACATATTCTTAAGAGCAATTCTTAAACAATAATTTTATAATATATAAGTTGGAGTTCCTTTAGCTAGTTATTTATTTATAATTACGGAAACAGTTATAGGCCGAAATTTGAAGGCTTTTAGAGGAACCGTTTTTTACTGTCACAACCTAAATTTATTCCTTTTCAAAAAATTAAATCATTGGAGAAGGAAAAGCCGTAATTCAAACTGGTTGCCCAGGCTTGAATTTATTTATAAATTGAGGTTTATATTATACCTCTCTATTTCACATAAGCATAGAATTTTCACATTCCATTCGAATTTATGTGTAATTAATGCACGTGTTATTACATCTAAAATACACGTTACGGGATATTTCTCATAAATTCACCATTTAATTGTATCTGAACTTTCTGAATATTCAGACGGAACATAGTTATAAAGTTAGATATTTCTAATCATTTATTTAAATATATTTGAAAGTACTACACTTTTGCCGTGAATTAATTACACGTGTATTTGGGTTGTATGGTTTATCTGTTCTTAAATTGCTTCTAAATTTGTTTCAATTTTCAAAAGGGGATTTCATTTTGGTTCTACTAATATTTCCTTTATCAGTAAAACGTAAAACCCAAAGAGAATAACTAATCTTCTGGCATTGTAGGAAAGTTTAACGGATGTTAAAATCTGAAGATTATTAATGATGAGATA
This sequence comes from Symmerus nobilis, assembly GCA_027564815.1. Classification (NCBI taxonomy): domain Eukaryota; kingdom Metazoa; phylum Arthropoda; class Insecta; order Diptera; family Mycetophilidae; genus Symmerus; species Symmerus nobilis. The sequence goes on from JANTOP010088706.1 coordinate 2,708, forward strand.
TAATGTCATTCCCAACCGAATTAACTTCAATACAATTTTAATTTAATTTCATGCTGCAATTTTAATTTGGGCTTCCGAAATATAATTCGCTAAAAAAAATTTACTAACAATCATCATGGATGTGGATGTTAATCATCATTCGTACTCTAACAATAATCATATTCATTCCAAACAATATCACAATACAAAATTGAATACATCAAAGAAACTCCAACGACAGTGGCACCATTATCAATATTTGCCACCGTTCCATCAAAGCCAATAGTCACAACGGCACCATCGCAAAGTCCAGCCCTCATAATTCCACCATTACGACAAAAGACTGGTATCGTTAAATCAAAAGTGCCACCACCAGTTCCGCCACGTGGATCGCCAAAAGATCGTCGTAATCATCATGGCAGCAATAAAATGGGTGTCTCACCAAAAGGATCACCATCACCAGGTATATCACATAGCTATCGAAATCATATGTATTTGGATGTTAGACAAACGAATAAAAATGATTTTGATATTGATGACAATGAAAGTGAATTGGAATGTAATCATCAAACATTATCGACCGTTCATTGTCATCGTCCGATATTTGGTGAACGTCGGTCACCAAGTTGTGTCGAAGATTGGTTGGCCATAAATGATTTTAATTTAGCCATTCCAGCCAAAATTGTTAATGAGCATGATGATGGTAAAGCGTCAGGAAGAAAATTAGCTATCGAAACGAAATGTTTGAAACGTGAGAATAGTTTTAAAACGTTATCGCATAGTAGTTTCGAAGGTTGTAGTGGATCAGTCCAATCGTTGGTAAAGACTTTTTCTAGTAACGCAAATTTAACGAATATAGATTTATCGAAACGATCAATTGATATTCCTACTAAACGAAATAGCATCGATTCTATTAAGCAATCACTTGCAAATCATGTTGCTATGAAATACTCTCATTACAATAATGAAAAGGTTTCCGTTAGCAAGGTTGTGCAAAGTCAGAATTCGGAAGCTATTAATAATAATCAAGTGGAAACGGATAGAAAACCGAAACAATTAACAGCTCCTATCGTTAGATCGGTTTTGAAAAAGCCGGCACCAAGCCCTCCAATCAATAAAAATGATAATATTATCATATCCAGTCTAAAGCCAATACAAAAGAGGCAGAAACGTTTGGCTCCACGGGCTGAAGATATTTATACAAATGCTAATACCAAACATAAAATTATCCAAAAAATGTCAAACATCGATTTAAGATGCACAGATGAAAATATGGAAATTGTCCTTGATGATTTTAGCTTGGAAGGAGAGTTCGTTTGAGAGAATCGTCACTAATTCATTTTTCATTAATCATTTTGTAGCTTATATTTGTAGCCTTAATTAATTATCCATTTTCCATAGACAATTTTAATCGCTCTTCCATAATTTTACCATAATATAATCATATAAGAAAAAAATTTCCTATCCAACTTCTATCTACTTTGTATTGCTAGGCACAGCCCCATCTTGTTGTTCCACTCCACCTCCCGCTTTTGATGATATATCGGAAGGAAGTAGTAGTACACCCCATCATCCTAATCACAATCATCACTATCGAAACAATGATGATCGCAGTAATGCTGGAAGTGATCGCCGTGTACACCATATGTCGGGTGGATCGACAATACGAAGTGCCACTTATCGAGAGGATACTGTTAGGTATGATTTTCAGATATTTTATGTATTGTTTGGAATTTTGTTTTTATCCCTTTTTATTTTTTTATAATTTTTATTTTACCATTCGAAATATTTATTTCATTTATTTTTTATTAAATCGTAGATTTGGGACATTAACAAGGTCTACTTGCAGTCTTAGGTATTATTATTTATTTTTGGTTTTATTGGCTTGTTATTGTTTTAATTATTTATTTTCTGTTAATACTTATTACAATTAATTAAATTAATCTACTGATCAAGATACACTAAAAACCGATTAACTATCAAGTTTGATAATCAAACACAAATTTAGAGTTCAGTCGAAAAAAGAATTTTAAAGTTATTAAATTAAAAATTAAAATTTTTGTTTTATTAATTTTGACAATTAATTTAGTTGTTTATGGAATGAATTCATATAATAATTACTAAAAAGGCTAAACTTTCAATTTTGAATGATAATGGCGTTAATTCTATACTCTAAAATGATAGTTATTTTTATTCAGTTGCTTTATAAAATTGACTTATTTACTTTCAGCATATCTGAAATTCGGTTAGATCCGCACCATGGTCTCGATTCCAATACCGGCAGTCAATACGGTTCAAGGGGTGCTCTTACATGGACACCGCCAGCATCCGTTGAAGGTTCAACGCCTACATGGACAGAAGGTACGCCTAGTTTTACAGAATCTAGTTCCAGTGGTGATATGGGTAAGTTGATATATTATCTATTGAATATAGAAAATAAAATGATAATCATGAATATGTAAATGATTATTAAAATTTCCGTAACCGTAAACTAATTTAGCATTTTCAGGTAATTCATCACCGTTAAATACATCGGCATCCGATCGTCATAAACCAACGGTCGAAGAAGCGCTTAATTCACTAACATCAGAAATGGTAAGCAGAAATGGTACAACACCACAAATCACAAAAAATACATCTGCTTCCACCAATATACGTCGGCCACCCTATTATGTGAACACTGTTAATGTAATTTTAAAATGATTTATTTTGCTGTTTTTTTGGTCTTGCGTTTGTGTTTTGTTGAATTTTATTTTAATTAATTTTTTTTTTTTTTTTATTTTAAATGCTTTTCTTTTAAAAGTGTGTGAACAATTTTTACGATTTTTAAGTTTAATAATTTATGATATGTTATGCAATGTGGATGTTTTATGAGTTATTTTGAATTATGAGTCTCTTTATCTATTTATCCAAGATTATGTTTAAATGATTATCGAATAAATTTCAAATGTAGACTTACAATATTATACTATGAGAAGGGTGATTATTGATTAATATGATGTACTATTATTGACATGTTTTCGAACTAGAATCTTAAAGTCCTTAGAGTTTTTACAAAGACTGTTCAACAGACTTTGCACTGAATTTGGATTTTTGATTGAAAACTTTCAAATGTCGCAAGATACACAATATTTTAAATATATCTTTCAAAAAGGATAAGCGACGCTTCTGAGCGAGAACACCCGATAACGTTCTAATTTAGACATATCGCCCTTAGTGAATAATTCCTCATAATTCATACAATCAGAATTGGATAATAGGTATGAATTATTTTATGAATAGCTATAAACTATTAATTATTTTAATTTTAGCTAATAGATTATTTTAGTTTCGCAAATATATTCAAGAAGCGATATTGTTTATTTTTCAAACAATCAACATAATATTTTGTCGTTGATTTCTCTGCTATTCTAATGGAGGTATTATATGATATATGGAGACGGCGTAACAAACCAAAAATGTATCATTTTGTGCTTACTGTGACGTATGTTCCTACTCAAGGCAGTAGAATTTTGAATTGTCCTCCCCAACCTTACATATCTTTTATATATCATTGCAAATTGTGTCTACAGATGTAGAGATATATAAAGGCTTTAGATTAGTGAGGCCTTTTTTAATTAAAATTATCAAGGAATTCCCAAATTTGGGTAGAGTTGGGTACAATTATAAAAATATTTTTAAAAATTAAACAAAGTTAACGAAACTGTAGGCATATGTATCATGTGTGCTAGCTTACTTCAAATGCACTGTACAGCACGCCCTGTTAGTTAGGGGGCGAGGGTGGTATACTTCTAAATAATTTAGAAGTATACCGAGGGAACAACGATATCTTTTTATTTTAAAAATTTTTCTATTTTTGGCGGTTGATTCACTTCAAAATCGCGATTTTGCCCTAAAAATTGCACCTTTTTCTGGCTGTAAAAACGGTCTCAAGCAAAAAAAGAAGATCGTTGTTACCTGGCAGAACATCTATTATAACAGGAAAGCAGCTGTTCCAACCATCTACCTGCTCTCGTCCGGTTCAAAAGGGTCGGAGCGCAAAACTCGATATCTCAGTCAATTTTACTCCGAATGACCTGAGGTTTTGGGAGAATATTTCTAAGAAGTTTTACTTTTATATGAAAATTTTTCAGAAAACCCGATTTTTCAAAATCGGAAAAGTGTTATGTTAGGGATCGGTTACACCATTGGTATCGTTTAGAGACATTGTGGGTAAATAAGTATTGGAACATTTTGATTATTGTATGTTTCGGATTTTTAAATCGCATAAATTTCGTACAATAGTGTTCCGAATGTTTAAAAGTCACAAAATTAATATTTGAATAGTTTTATAATTAATCATTGTATTGTAAAATAATTTGCTTCCGAAATTAGTTACACCACTTGAAATATTTATAATTTTTCATTCATTTCGTAAATGTTTTCATTAAATTCTTCTATTTGAAAATTTTGTTTTTTGATTTTTTGAAATTAAAATTTATATTGCATAAAACCAATTTTTTGTAGAAAAATCGTAATGAGGAGGCTTCATTTTTTAAATTTGCATCAAACCTATTTCGTTGGCGAAACTCTGGAAAAGGATTATTTTAAAATTGATAACTAAGTTTAAATTAGTATTCTTTTCTATATTGGAATTAAGCAAATTGTTTGTATATGTAAAAATGTTATTGTTAATTAAAAAAAAAACATATAAATACAATTTGTTTCCATTATATTTATAATTATTTAAAAACTACATTTTTCTTTCATGCTGCCTATAAATATCCGTATTTTGATTGGAAATTAATTAATTGTAATTATATAGCAAAATTTACGATGTCAAGTAGAATATGATTATGATTAGAGGATATTCGTATCGGTCGAAACTTCAACTGACAATATAAATTATAGTCGGATATGTTTTCCTTAATTTTAAATTTGCCGTGTCGCCGGAAAAATATATATTTGAGCGAATACATCGATTTAGTGAAATTACATATAGTTAATTAGGGGCATATTTATTTATTTGTTAGCGAAAATAAAATGAATTATAACCTAAACTTTTTCGCGATAGTTTTATGTTTCATTGTTCCTCTATTTTTTTGCAAATTAATCGGCATTAACAATGTTAAAATTTGATATGTGATTGAAGTATGAAATTTTATTTAGACATTCGTTTATTTATTTTCGAACTACCAGTTAATTTAAAATTAACAAAAACTATCTAAATTAAAATAAGTAAAATTGTATAGAATAAAGGAATTGAAATTTTATTTACAATTAAAAAACTATAATTCTTATTTAAATAATTATAAACCTACAATTAATATAATGTAATTAAATTACATTGCCATTTGGGGAAGAAGTATATAGTTGAATTTAAAATTTATTTACCGTTATAATTTGTTTTTTATTGCAACAAAATAATATAAATTAAAATATATTTGAAGTAACTAGATATATGAAGACCTGTGATAAAAAATCATCATTCATTGCTTACAAGAAATATTTATTAAAAAAAAAAGATTATTTCATTCGAGAAATTTAATGAATAAATAAATTCCACATTTCTTAATTAATGAAAAAATTAAATTTCGCCTGAAATATGTGATGACTCTCATATCTTCTATTAATTGTTTTAAAATAGTTTAGATCTTTAAATATTTGAATTATTTTGTTATGGAAATTGGCATTTCGATTTATCGTCATTAACTGAATTAGTTAGCTGATTTTGAAACAAATGTTCGCAATAAATTTTTGTAATAAATTGTATATATAAAATAGTTAATTTTTATTTTGTAATGTATAAATTAAATTAAATTAAAACTTCCAAAAGCCCCCTTAACACATTGAATAATAAATAGATAACTATTTATTTTATTACCGCTATTCAATAATTTTTAACTTTACTAACTTAATTTTGTACTTAAACTACATTAATTTTATCTTCAGTTATGTAGATTCTGGTTCTAATCACATTTTTCTTTATCCTGAATTGTTACTAATTGCAACAATATTTTGAAGATTATTCTTCAGAAATAATTTACTTAAATTGAGACTCAAGACTTATTACCAGAAACTTGTAAAATTCATATTTTTTACATTTGTTAATTTACTAACAATTCAGTATAATATAATAAATATGTTGATTTACTACCGGAATCAATAAGATTTTATTTGGATTTTGCTTACAATAAATGTATTAACAACAATTATTAGACATGTAAAAGTATAACTATATTGAATAAAGCTTCTTACATATTTATAAAATAAAACTGGTTAAATTCTAGAACATTTACAATATACAAATAAAAAAAATTATACACGTTAATTATACATTAACATATAACATTTATAAAAGAAAAACTGTTACGTAATGCCAATATATAAATTGGTAGTTTTAATTCTCGGTTATAAGTATACTTATATTACAATATTAAATCAATTCTTATATTCCCGATAAATTTTTAAGTCAAAATCGGACTTACAAAGTATATTCAATTTCCCAAACAATTTGGGGATGGGTCCTACTGGCAATACATTTTATATCGTGACTTTCATTTGAAAGTGTCGTCTTAAGAATCCCTCTCAATTTTAGAATGTGAGTGTACCTAACAAGTAAAAGTTGAACGAATTTATTGCTTACTAAATTTGTTTAGAAATTTAGTAATATTTTCTCGAGTAGGTATATAGAAATATTTGAAACACTTTTAAATTACTCATCGTTTAATTATTACATTTTACGGGTTAACTTCCCATTTTCAGTCGTACATTATCACTGGAATGATTCTCTTTCGCCTCGATTCATCTGAAACTAGAGAAAAAATCGTAATTTATTAATTATGTGAAATATAATATATCATTCACGTATCTTTTCTCTCAGCAATTCCAAATTTCTTACCAAAGATGAATGATTTTCTCTCCCAAATTTTTAATTAATAATTAAATTTAAAATTTAAAGAAAATTGTAATTTAATGACCAATAGGTATATAAATTATGAAGGCAGAATTAATACATAGTTGTAGGGAAACCTTTGTCAGCTATTAATAATTGTATTATTATTATATTATTTATTATTATTATTTTTTTATAATACCCTAGATATTTTTCTGGTTAGTTTAATTTTTACTTATTATTAAAGTTTAATATTTAAGAAATAACCGAAATTAAAACTATTGAGCCAATAAGCTATCAATTAATATAATTATCTTATACTGAGTTGATTTCTGAATTTAACGAAATGCTCCGCGTAAATATTTCTTTAAAATATTCAATTTAAAATCAATTGCTTGTATTAAAAAGTAATAAAGAATTATATCCGTCGAAACCTTGTTTCTTGTTAACATTGATAACTATAGTATTTTGTGTAATGAAACGTGGAAATGCGAATTTCTTCATATCGAAATGATATATTATTGGCCAGTCATTCATATATAAACCATGACTTGACGGCACTGAAATCAACCGAGTTTAATTATAATTCAGAAATTTTTCTTATATAACTCGTACTTAGTATCAGTATAATATATTAATAATCAATAATTAATAAATCTACCAAAATGTTTATAAAATGAATTTTTCAATATTTATTACATAACTATGTATTACATAATTTTTATCCAATCTGTTAAAACCCCCTAAATTCTTATTGTATATTATTATGTGTGTTATTTATAAATTAAATTAATATTAATCATACGTAATATTTAATAATGATTAAAGAAAATATTGTTGTATTCAAAAATATTAAAATTTAAATAAAATAAAATGAAACAAATTGGATCTTTTATTCATTTTTAAATTAAATATTTCTTTTTAGTAGATTTTCTAAATTTTGAATTACGATATTAATTAACTACTCAATTATTCAATATATCCAAACAAAATTAATATATTGTGAACACTGGGATAATATTCATAAATATGAATACATTTTTTTAATTTTGATCAAAATTAATTTAATATACGTAAACCATTTATTTACATATCAAAGAAACTTTCAATTAAGTAAGAGAATAAAATCGCCACTTAACAAAAACTGTATAATTTAAAAGTCGATGCAAGGAAATTCTAGAAATCTACTAAAGTTTAATTTCGAAATATATTTCATTTTATATTTGAAAATTGTTATTTTTTAATTACGGTATTTTTTCGTAAGGTAAGAATAAATTAAAACTAATTAACTTATATATATATATATCAAATTTGTATGCATCTTTTGTTAATAATAGCCATAAAAAAACAAAGATTATTTATTTATAAATGCACGGTTGTGGGAGAAAAATTACAAACTGATACACATATAATTCACACTAAAATTCAATTTAATTCATGTAAAAAGAATTGCTTGACTTAAACTTTACTATTTTATTCAATTATTTAATTAAACAATCAATCAAATTTTTCGGAATAGATTAAGCCCATTTGTGTCAAGAGAACTATTTACTTGTATCAAAATCCATACACAAATTAAATCCATCAAATTTATTAGAGTAGATCAATTTGTTGCCAACTAAAAATTTATTTTTAACCTCACACAACTTTGTTTTAGTTTATTTTGTGATAATTCTCGGTGCAGGAGCTTTTCAGCGCTTTAAAATAAATGTATTCAGTTCGAATGGTACCGAAAGTTTGGAAAGTATTGAGTTAATTCTTTAGAGGGAATGTATTGTATATTAGTAAAATTGTAGCCGCTTAGACACCAAATTAACTACCACGCAATTTTTCACATTTGAAATTGCGTGACCTGACGATTTGGCCTCTTAAGTAGCTATATTTATGATTCCAGACTTTTGATTCACTCGACAAAATATTGTAATCATGTTTAAAATTATACTTACCATATTGATAATAAAGTTTTTTATTTTTATTTTTCAGACTCATCTTTAAGCGATCAATCAAAGACATTTAAATTAGAAGCAGCAATATTTATAATTAAACCATTAAATGCAATGTGATCTTGAATATTATTTATTTAATTTTAATTTAAAATCAAAGAAACGTATTACATGATTTATAGTTTTTATAATTAATTTAGATAGAAAGAAAATACCTGATTACCAAACTAAAATGTATACCATTACAAAAGAATAATATACCATTTATACACAGTATATGAACATATTAATTTAATAATAATTATGAAATTACCAATTTAAAGTTATATTTATTTAATATAATTAAAATATTTTATTTTATTTATAAGGCATTAATAACATTTTTATTTATTGTTATATATTAAGTGAAAATAAAGAAAATTTGAAAGATTATAAATAATATATATTTGGATAATAATTATTTAATTGAATTTATTTATTTCAACAGTCGATAAAAATAATTTTTGGTATATAGCAAAATCATTGGTCAATAGCATTTAACTATTGTGTCCATACAATTCTTCGTAGTAAATACCAAATTAAACATTAAAAATACCTTCTAGTATTTCTTCATTAAAAAAACCTAGTAGTTTACGAAATTACAAATTCATGTTGTTGTCGAAGGTCTGGGGGAAATTCTATTAGTTGCCTAACAATTTTAGAGTTTTGTATAAAATTTACTATAATTTATTGGCTATAATTTTTCTAATTGATTGCTCTAAAGTGTTTAGCAGTTTAATTTAGACTAAATAACTACTATTTATATACTCATAAGAATTAAAATCACCGTTCATTAATTGCTTAATGGGCAGATTACTCATACTCAGCTACCTATCGGGCATATAGGCGATAGGAATAATAGCCTTCCGTGTCCTACGTAGGTGCAAAATTTTTAAATGTTTTTTACGTTATGAATTGTGTGACAATATTATATTAAGAGATTTTATTATAAGTAAATTTAAGAAGGCGTATAAATGTAGTTGTGATATAACGGAAGTGGTGTATGTTTATCTTGCATGCTGTAGTCAATTGAAAATAAGTCGTTAAAGCTTATTCAAGCAGATACACGTCATACTCCCGAATCGGTTAATTCGCTTCTTATATCTATGATACCAATGCATTTATTTTAGGTATTGAAGAAATATAAATCCATTATTTTTTGGCTTAGATGTAGTTAGTGAAATATATCTCGTGATGTATTTGTCGCATCGGGCCATACTTATACTCGGTCATCTTTCGTCATTGGTGTGATTGATCAATTCATTTGTGTATTACAAAGCAACAAAAATGAAGATCAAATTCTCTATGTTTAACAATTTTGCTTTAATAAAGGCGAAAACGCAAGTCTATGGTTGGTTAGGAGGTTCTAATGCAAGGGTCGGCGACCTTTCTAGGCTGCGGGTCAAAACCAACCAAAATGTGAGTATTAAGAAGTTTCGGGTCAGTAGTATTTTCATTTTTAAAACAGTTTTTTTGTGTGAATAGGATGCCCCCAAATCCTTCCCTGCTTAAATGCGGGATAAAATTATTAAAGTGGAGCAGTGGCGTGCGGTCAACGTCTCCATAAGATGTGCAGAATTTGTGTACAGTTTTCTTCGCCCGAAAAAAATGTAAAAACGCAGAAAGTTGCTTTCACAGTTAGGTAACAATACAAAAATTAAATATTTCCGAATAGTAGAAATTTATCTATAAGAAAAATCAAAAATTCGTAAATACTCGTACCGAGAAATTGGAATATCGGACATCGCAAGTTTTTATCCGGATTTCCCAATTATTTTCTTCGGATCCAAAAAATGTAATGATGCAGGAAACTTCTAAATTATTTGAGGAAAAATACAAAAATATCAGGACTAAACTTTTTCCCAGAAAGCTTCATTTTCCGATCTTAATTTTTTGCTTCTTAAAATCTATCAGATTAAATTCTGAATCGATCTATTAAATTATTTTTATCCGATTCATTAAGTTTAAATGAAATATGGAATTTTGGCACAAAGCTTATTCAAGCTATTAAAAGCACAACGAAAGCTTTAAGTTTCGAATTTAATTCTTAACGTTAAAAAATCTCTTTTCTATCCAGATATCTCCTATCTTCTATCCTTTAACAAAATTTCGAATTTTTCCAACAAAAAATGCTTCAAAAATTTCGAAAGCTCATTCAAAGTTATTAAATAAAATAATTTGAGTTAGAAATTTGTAGCAATAAAAATTGGTTACGATTTTGTTGATGTTTTAGGTGTGCTCTACACCTTCTACGCCTTAGACTGCACGCCACTGAAGTGGAGATACATATACTGAAAGGACGCGGTTTTACAGAATTTTGCATAAATCAAATAAAAACATAACAATAAAATAAAAAACATAAATGATTAGGTGTTCTCTAGAGTATTATTATATAATTGACGTCAGGTTAATTGTAATTTTGGTCTGTTTATACAATATATTACACTTTCTTTGCAGAACTCGAATGGGTGACCCGCGGGTCATAGGTTGCCGACCCTTGTTCTAATGTATCCACCTTATAGCCGCGATCTGGCACCAAGCGGCTATTATCTCTTTTTGTCCATGGCAAACGCTCTTGGTGGTGTACAAACTGGCCTCAACGGAGCTTGTAAAAACTGACTATCTCAGTTATTTGCCAATAGGGACGTCTTGCAAAAAAGGCATGAATTTTGAACTGAAATTGGATTCTAAATGAAGTTATCGAGAAAAAAACAGTTACATATTTGAGTCAATACGAATGATTTTATTCATGTTAAATAATGCCACGATATAAACGCAAAAATAATGGATTTCTTTTTCCCCAATCTAATAAAGGCATTTTTCGAGGAAAATGGTCTATTGTGGAATAACTGTATTGATATATCCAATGATGGATCAAAGGCTATAGTGGGAAAAACTTCTGATGTTGTGGCAGAGATCAGATCTGTTCGCCAAACTGCACCAACAGTCTCTGCATACTTCAACACCAGGCACTAGCATTAAGAGAAATATCAATTTCACTGAAAAATGTCCTTGATGAAGCTATAATAATAATAAATTACGTGAAATCTCGACCCTTGAAAGTACGATTATTTTTAAGATTTTCTGCGACGAGATGGGAAGTGCTCATAATGCTTTATTGCTCTATGCTAAAGTTAGATGACTGTCACGTGGTAAGGCTTTAGTAAGACTCTTTGAGCTGCGAACTTACCGTTTTGTTCATTGAAGAAAATTTCTAACTGGGAGAATATATAACTGATAAGCTGTAGTTGTTAAGACTAGGATATTTAGCAAATAATTTCACAAAAATTAATTAAACTTGTCACATCAGGGATAACATATGATAAAATGTTCACAGCTAATGATAAATTCCAAGCTTTCAACAAAATTCTTAAGTTTTGGAATATTTCCATTCGCGATCGTGAATTTTACAAGGACTTCCTTGATGATACTGTTAGAGAAATTGAAGATCGTGATATGTTGGTGTTATACGATGATATTAGTCAACATTTCGACAAAATGCAATAAGTTCCCTCAACCAGTATTCCTCAGAAGACCTAAACAAACAATTGAAAAATTGTGCGTGTGTGAAAAATCCATTCATTGTCCGGGAAAAGACGGAATACTTTATTATCACAGAATATGAATCTCTTATTGACATGACTTCAGGTTCGTCAATAATCATACCACATTCTATATATGATCACTTCCAGAATTTTAGTGCAGCATTAAAGAAGAGTATCCCATATTATCAAGAAAGGCCGTTAAGTGTTGCTTCCCTTTGCTACAACATATTTATGTAAAGCAGGCATTATTTTAATTATAATAATAACGGTACTGCGACTAAACAAGTTTGAGAATCGCTGGTTCAGTCTAACTGAAAAATGTCAACAAAATTAAAATTTTAAATTTAATTACTTTATTTAAAACATTATACAAAAAACTACAGTAACGTTTTGTTCTTAAAATATGATAACAAAAAATTGTTAATGGACGGTCTACAAATTGTTGTAAGTTTATCAAAAACTTATACTAATCATTCACTTTATGGACGGAATGTTACATTCATTACAAAACCTATTACTATTATTAGACATCAGATCAACCATATACAATTGTACTGTTTGTAATTACTATTATCGAGATTATTCACCTTGACCTGAACCTACGACCTTAATATCTATGTAAAAAAAAAAAAATATGCACTTTGTGTTAGTAGTAGCGGCCTATAAGAGTAAAAACATACCCCTATTGAATGCTATGCTAGTAACTAAACTTAATCGTGCGTATTTTACATTTGAAATTGCTTTAAAACATTTAATTTTCTTATAAGAAATGTTTAACTTTTTACGTAAATTATTAAAAAAAAATTTACTTATAATGTATCGGAATTTCGATCTTAAAATTTCTAAAGATTTCGTAAATCAGCAACATTAATTAAGTGGAAACTTAAAACCTATCTAAATAAAATAGAGAGTAAAGCAAAGAAAATAACAACCGATGATGCGGCAATATAATCGGCGCTCCCATAATATGCTTGTCCGCAAGCCGGTGGACAAACGGGAATAACGGTTTCGAAAAGTACAACTTTTGCCTCCGCCTGACCCAATTTATTAACGGCCCGACAAATATAATCACCGTACTGTCGTTTTTCAATTGTAATGGCACGTATCGTTGTATCAGTAAATTCGTCAGCAGTTGCAAATTGTGATATGCTATAATGTTGATTGGTTGATAATTGCACCTCATCCTTAAGCCAAACTATAGCTGGAACGGGATACGCTTCAACGTGACATTCCAAATCCATGTCGTATTGTAGGGCTTGACCGAGTCGGGGACGTGGTACGGATATAACGGGGGCAAATTCAACTTCTAAATTTATGTTACGACGATCACCTCTACTGACACTGTTATCGGCCACACAATAATATGTTCCACGGTCCTCTTTACGGACGGAATTAATTTTTAAAATTGATCCGGTATATGTTGCGCCACCTGGGTGATAAACAAAAAATCAATAAAATTATGATCTCTAATTATATGTTCGCCACTGTATAAAACTCCTAATTTTACCTGTAGGTAAAATGGCATTGTTTTCCCGTCGCCAAGTGATTGTTGGACGTGGATAACCGCCCGCATAGCATTCCATTTGAACGGAATTACCTTCCGATACGACTAATGATTGTGTAGAGTTATCCGATATGACTGGTGGACGACGAACCGATAATTCAACGTTGGCTCTTATGCTATTTATTGTTGACAAAACCACTTCGCAAGTGTATGTACCTGCATCCGTTTCTTGAATGTCTTTTATTTGTAGCGTATAGGTGGATGATGACAAATCGTAACGCAAAGAAAATCTGGAATCACGAATGATCAAAGAGCTGCCCGATGATAAAAACACTTGACCGGATTGGTCACGAGTCTGCTTCACCCAAAGGATCGAATATTCCTTTGCATATTGCACGGAGCATTCAAGCTCAACCGTTCCACCAATGTCCTTAATCTGTTCCTGAGTTATGTGCGATATTGACGGCGTTCGTTGCGTTAACACGAAACACGGTAACAAGGTAAACAATAAATAAATAAAACTTATCATTTTTATCAAGTATTTAATTCAATTTTAGTATAAATTCAAAATAATAAACACCAAACAATTAAAAGTGAATAATAAAATACCACCACACCCCAAAATGTTCGGACCCATCGAACAAATCGATTAATTTGACATTAGATCGACAGAAAACTTAACGAAACGGTGCTGCTAACCGTTTAGGCTGGAGATAAATGAATTGCGATGCGTTGAATTCTGCGATACAATGAGTTATACGATGGCGGGTGTGATATATATATTGCCCTGCGCTTGTGACATATATATTTAATTAAATTGATATAATATATAAATACTTTCATTTTCAGAATTTAATTTAATTATTTGATTGTGCATACCACAAATATCTGCAATTAAGTCAACTAATCCTTGTTTCCAATTTTAATTTACGGCAAAATGATTTGCCTGTCAACACATCGCAGGAAAAGTAGACTATAGATCAACTTTTGGGCTGAGTATAACGCAGCGCTCTGTATATATCAAGTCCCATATAAATACATTAAATCGAAAGCATAAAAACTAGCAATTGCTTTATAAAAAAAACTCTTACTTAAAGCATAAGCAATCCCTAAAAGCAATGGCTTCAAAATAAATGCATAAAACTAGGTATGGCTTGAATACCTTCTGCTGTAAATATTTAACTGGGAATGAAGCAATTGCTCTTTACAAAAATTAAAATTAAGATGCCGAAAGTCTACAGAAATACTATTAATTTTGGCTTTTGCCCAACGCCTCTTGACGGAACCTTTATATTCCGAAGAAGAAGATATTTTATTTTATTTACATTTAGCGTACTTAATCTCCTGGAATTGTGTTACGAAATTCATGCAAATTTTGCTTCCATACGAAATGGGTCTAATAGGTAACTAAAATTCGTCTAAACCAATAGGTAGCACCTAACGAACAGCCAAATTTATATAACCTTTTTGAACACGTATAATTAGATTTGTTTAAGAATAGATTATCATTTGAAAAAGAAAAAGTGTTTATCTTCGCTGATAATAAATACATATGTGATATTTCAATTGGTTTGAAGCTGTGGTTTAAAAGTTGTATACGAGTAGAGACACTGAATTAGACTAGTTTAAAAGTTTTAGATGAGTAGAGACACTGAATTAGACTTGTTTCTAGATTTTTATTCACGACAATTTGGTTCCATCTATTGGCCCACAGAAATTAAATATTCCCTCTGATTCATGATTTTCGCAACACATTACAACGAAATAAAGTACGCTAGTTTATAGAACTCCTTTTTAATAAACTTTGCACCGAGAAACAACATATACCACTCATTTAAAACTTCATTTAATGTAGTGTTGCACAGCCTAAAGGTATATTTGATAATGTTCATCATTTAACAAATCAATCATATTTGTGCATCCCTAATTTTGTGATTTGAATTGAATTTCCATTTATATCCCGATATTAAAACTGTTACGTTCGAACTATTTAAGATAATTAGATCAATTTTGGAAACGATTGCTCAATGTAAAATAATTGTTTGCTAAATAATGATCGAATAGATTATTTTATGGCAATTTCTTTTATTTTATGTTTTCTAAAAAATTATTAAATATTAATTGAAATACAAAAAGAGCGATAACAACGAAAAGAAACAAATGTTCAAATGATTGAAGAACACAAATAGATTTAAAATAAGTCACAGTTACCACAAGTTAAAGAGAAGAAAACCAGAGCAATGGAAGAATTAAGAAGAAAATACTAAGAAGCATTTGGACCAATTAAAGATTAACAACTTACAAAGAAAATAGTAAAATGATTACAGACGTAAAAACCAAGTCCGATAATAATAAATCCGGTGACAGAGAATTATTTTAAAGGATTGGGATAAGGCGTTCTTGGATATTATTCAATCAAATAATAACCAAACATTGAATAAAGTAACGGGAGGTGTTTACGCTGGATTTTCAAACGATATTCAAATACATACAGAGGAAACTACGACTTTTCAAGAGACTTTTCAATCTAGTATGTACTTCACTTCAGATAAAACTAAAAATCTGTCAACTGTCCAACTACAAAGATTAGTTTCGTTGGAACAGCTATTTTTAATATATGTAAATGCAAGAGAAACAAAATAAAGTAGCCAAGATTACACAATTAAATTCTTCAAAGGAAAATTGTATTCTAAAATTTAATGAATATTAATATTGATTTGTAAAATTTCATTTTTTAAATAAATTATACATATTGTTTAGATTCATAGTCGAAATAATTTCCTTAATCTGATTTTCGCGTTTTCCCTTGGCTCTTGTCGTAGTAGAGTTCATCAATATGCAGAATAGAATCTATTTCATCGCTAAAATATTCGGAAAACGCTATCAAAATCGTCGAGATCATTCAAATAATTGCAAATGAAGTGCAGCTCGTACTTTGTAGGGCAATATTAGACAACGTTGTTTTACTTGACGAAAACAATGTTCAATTACTACTCTTTCGAAAAAAATTATTATATTCAATTTCAGCTTGTTGAACAGGACTTTTAAATGGCCCCATTAACCATCCACTAATACCATAACCTTCATCGCCAAGTACAACACAGTGGCGCCAATTCAAGAAATTCTTGTGGGAGTCAAAGAAATCCTTTCAGGTTTCTGGTAGGGGCGGGGGGGGGGGGGCAA
>JANTOP010088717.1:0-38134 GCA_027564815.1 Symmerus nobilis
TTTTTGTCTTATTTGAAAAATTTATTATTTTAATTTTTTAAATAAAGATATTCTCTTAATTGTTAAATATTCCATTTAATAATTTTCGTAAAAGTATTACAATATATTGTATATTTCATTACCTTAATTATATATCGAAACGAGACTAATATATTTTTATTTAATTTCGCATTTAAATAATTTTGATTTTAATTAATTTGTTTAAAATTATAGAATGCGAATAGATAATTTTTTAATATATTGATTGTAAATTTTTTATTTCTCGAAAAATATACAGAAATTAAATAATTAAATTTGAATTTATTTTTTAATTGACAAATTTTATCATGAATATATTCTATTTATGTTCTTATTAAAAGCTCCTTTAACATAACTTTAATTTTAAAAAGTTAAAATTACCGAATTTTTTTAAAGATTTAATTTCTAATAAAATTTTCTTTGGGAAATGTGTCCTTATTATATTTTCACAAAACAATTTACTCGAAGAATTGAAAAACCCCCTTCCAAACCTGCACAAAATATAGCCCTAAAAAATTTCCCCTATAAATATATTACCCTAAAACATTAAATAGAGCAAGGGTCGGTAACCAATTTTTATCTAACAAAAAATATTTTATTTAATAACTTTGAATGAGCTTTCGAAATTTCTGAAGCATTTTTTTTGGGAAAATCTGAAAATTTGTTGAAGGATCGTATCTGGATAGAAGATAGATTTTTATACGTTAAAAATTAAATTCGAAACTTAAAGCTTTAGTAGTGCTTTTAATAGCTTGAATAAGGTATATGCCAAAATTCTATATTTCATTTAAATTTAATGAATCGGACAACAATTCGATTCCAAATTATCTAAAATTACTATTGATTTTAAGCTTTCAATGAGCTTTCGAGGTTTTAAAAGCTTTATTTTGGGAAAAATTTAAATTTGGTTAAAGGATCGTTGTTTGGATAGAAAATAGATTTTAAAACGTAAAAAATAAGGTTCTGAAAATTATGCTCTCTGGGAACTTTTAAGTTTTTTCAGAGCTTTTGAACGAAATGTTTAGTTTTAATATTTTTGTATTTTTCCTCAACTAATTTAGAAGCTTCCTGCAGCATTAGATTTTTTTTGGATCTAATGAAAATTATTGGGAAATCCGAATCAAATGTTACGATGTCCTATATTCAAATTTCTCGTAAGGGCTCGCCCTTACGAATTTTTTACTTTTCTTATAGATGAATTCCAACTATGTATTCCGAAATATTTAATTTTTATATTTTTACCTAACTGTTAAAGCAACTTTCTGCGTTTTACATTTTTCCGGCCGAAGAAATCTGCACACAAATTCTGCACATCTTATGGAGATGTTGACCGCACGCCACTGCTCCACATTAATAATTTTATCCTGCATTTAAGCAGGGAAGGATTTGGGGGGCACCATATTCACCAAAAAAGACTGTTTTAAAAATGAAAATACCACTTACCCGTGGTATTCTTGCTTTACTTGTTTAGGCCGAGATAATGAAGAAATCAGTATATTGGAAAATTACTGATCTTTCAACAGTGAAACGACTGGGAATAGAGATTGGAAGGTAGTCATCATTATCGCCTCCATACCAAGCTTCAAATGGCGTTCCTTTAAGAAATCCATCATCCTAAGGACCTCATACCCGGGACCCTTCAATCTACTTAATACTTTAGTTAATTTATTGATGTGGTTCACCCTTTTATAGACTTAATCAATATCTAAGGAAGCCAAGAAGATCTTAAGTTTTAATAGATAAAGAATCAGCGATAGACGCTAAGAACCCCTAGATACTATTCGACATGAACCCCTGATTCGACATGGTCACTCTCGGGTTAGTTTTCGTACTAGTTAAAATTGCCAGAATCATCGTAACCGTACAGAACCATACCAATACCATACCAGAACCATATAAAACTCTGGAGGATAGGCCAACCAGGCAGACCAACCCATTTGGTAAAAATTATTTTAATGAAGTTGAAAGTGGGAATAATTTCATCCGTAATCATCCCAAATATAAGATTTAATTTGAGTAAATCTATACTAATAGAGGAGTGTTCGAAACTGTGGGAATGTTTGTTCCAGTATTCTGTCCTCATTAGTCTAATGGAAGTACACATATCCACTTGTTTGATATAGATATCTAAAGACACTATCTTTAGCAGCTGTGGGAGTGGCCCTAATTCCCCCAGTGATCCAAATGCAAGCTAGCCTCTGTAACTTGTCCAGCTTACATTTTGTCCCACAGTTAACGGTCTTGGGACACCATACGACAGCTACTTGACTAATTATAGGTCTTACACAAGCAGGAGTAAATCCTGAGTAAATATTTCGGATTAAGTCTCCAGCTTTTGCCTATCACCCTACGGCACTGACATAGGAGCATTCTAGCTCTTTACAATTTCTTTTCTAAATGAGAAGTTCAATTTACCCCAGAGTCAAGTATCATCCCGAGGAGTTTAACAGCTTTCTTTAAATTATCTCCTCTCTAACGATTGTATTATGGACGAAACCTTCGATTTTTCACCCTTTTTGTGAACAGAACTTGATTAGATTTTTAAAAATCTGTAATCTAATTGAGATATCTTGTTCCGTTTACGAGATACTAACTCTCAAAACTGAAGATAATTTTCATATGTTATAGATATCCATAGATGTTTCAAAAGTGCCTAATTTCTCCTAAGGGGTGAATACCGGAAGGTAAACTCAAATGAATCTCAAGGGACCACTCTTTCGCATAGTTCTGAGAAGGCAGATTATTTCTGAGTAATCAATGATGAGATTTGATTAAGAAATTTTTTTTGAAAAATTGTTTCGGGATTTATTTTATTTTGGTCAAATTAATAGTTTTTTCTAGGAAATTTTATTGCCAAATCGGCGAATCTGCTTATGTGAAAATAGACCCGAGGGTGGAGTTCCTCAGGCTTGTTCGATTTCATTCGGACTTTCCCGGATCTTATCCAACTTCTCGAGTTTCTTCAGATTTATTCCGAAATTTTCACCAATTTCTTACGACTATTGGAAAAGTTTTACCAATTTTTTCAAATATATGTCAGAGGAACCGCTTAAATATCCGGAAAAATAGAGAGAACTCGAGAAACATCGGAAATAAGTCGGAAAAGTTCGAGGAAACCATAGGGAAACCAGCAATAATTCATAATAGGCAGGGAAACACCGGAAAAAATCAGACAAAATAGAGAAAAATGAGAACAAAATTTAGAAATAGTAAAAAGTTAAAAAATGTCAGGAAGATGGAAAATGAAAATTCAAAAAAGTCAGAAAGCTTGTAACAAGATAGAAAAAGTTGGGATACTCCGAGGATCAGAAGGAAGGGAAGGATCAGAATTCATTAATAATTTCTTTCAGAATTTTTTAAATGGAATTTTATGTTTTAATGGGACGATTTTATTGAGAATTTCTTTATATATTTTCCACAAATTTTGTTTGAAAAATATTAGGATATTTTTCATGACGGAAAATTTTGAAGATGAGAAGTTTTCTTAATGAATTTTCTTATGTCATTTTTAAAAATCTTGTAAGAAGAATTTCATTTTAAATTTAATTTACAAAAATCCCAATGGCTATTAAAAAGACTATTTATTTCTATAAAATTCCTTCCGAATTATTTTCCCATTTTTTAACTAAAATTCATTTTAAAGAAAATTTGAAAAGAATATTTTATTAAATAATAAATAAAATTATTTGAAAAAAATTTGGGACATTTTTTAAGATGGGAAGTTTTCTTTGGGATTTATTATTTAGTTTCTTCAAAATATTATAAAGAGAATTTAATTTAAAAATCCCAATGCCTATTAAAGATACGCATTTTTTTCTATAAAATTCCCCTATTTTTCCATTTTTTCATTAAAAAAAAATTTGAACGGAATATTTCTTTTTTGAGGGGAAATAAAAAAAAATATAAATATATTTTTGTGATTTTTCCGGCATTGTTAGTTCACCCTGTTTATGACATCGCGTTTTATTCCGTTGAAAGAAATGTCACTCATTGGGCAGCGTTGCAGAATGTTGTTTACCTTTTTTCCCTTTCTAATTGGAATTTTCGAGATTTTTTTCAAATAAACACGAAAAAATCTATTTTATAAAAAAGGTTTGAAATTAATTAAATTAATTAAATAAATAATTAATTAAATTTTCGTTCAGCCAAACGATAAAATTGCCAAACTTAACCGGTGAATTAAATTTCGACCGGAAAATTGAACCGATTTTGAATGTCATAACAATCCCATCCACCCCCCGTGCTCTAAAATCTGAAATCAATGACGGATGCCAAAATAAAAGTTTGTGAAAATTTTTCGATTGTTTCGTGGCAGAAAACCGAGAATAAATTTATCTTTAAAAAAACCAAATAATGATTAATTAATTTAGAATTTCAAAGATTTCGTTAAGTGATTAGATAACGGTTGGAAAATGGGAGCCAACGTGAGCCGACAATCCGATTTATCAACAAATGAGTGCCTGAAGAGATTCGTCGCCAAAGATCACATTCCGGTGGATGATACCACTTATTGGAATACATTACTACAGTATCACATTTCTCTACCAAATAATAGGTAAATGATTCATCCAGATCATTGAACCATCTTTATTTTGACCCCTTTCTTTCCAGTCAAGAACAATTGAGTTTAGATTCCAGATTGGAATCGTTATGCCAGAACTTTATCACCCATAATCTCTCATCGGGTAATTTTGGATCGTTGATAACCGTTTATTTGAATAAAGTCTCCGAATTGTTAGAGTTATCCGGACAAGAAAGGTTTGTTTTGTTCCAAATCAACATCGTGTCCAAAAAGTCTTGATACAATTATTTGTCTTCAAATTTCAGTAGGTTTTATATTTGGCAAACATTCAATGGTTTGTTTATTATTCGATGTATCATCAAGTATATTATTGAAACCGGTTCCGAATATCAATTGTTACAACATTTCGAAGCGATACCGGCGAAATCAGACGGATCGGTCGTTCTAAATGGGGAGAAAACAGAGGAAAAGTCGGAGAGTGTTATCGATGTTGAAGAAGGTGTTACCCCGAAACCACAACGAGCTGTTGATGGATCGAAATTCGACGCATTCTTCGATGCTGTTGTTAATTTAATCGTCATCATACCGGTTAAGTAAGAAACTATTTACTTATTCCTTATCCTACTGAACCAGAAATCTTATCTTTTCCAGAGAATTCACCTATCACCTTCACCTGGAAGCTGTCAATCTACTAATCATCTTATTTTCCGTACAACTATTCTCCCAACAATCCATTGATCGTTCAATAATATTTCGTACAATCTATCGGCATCAACACGCCAACACAATAATGAGCGCCCTTCTACATTTCGTTAGTCGAATGGTTGAAGTACCCGCAACGATGTTCGGTACATCAGCTGGCGGTTCATATGTTTTCGGTTTAGCCGAATCATTGATATCGATCTTTACATTTCGGAAATCCCAACCGGATTTTATAAATGTTGATAACATCCCGGAAACGTTTCGAGAACATTATCCGTTGGCTAATCAAAGTTTACTGTTGATATTGCTACTAACGAACCATTTTACATCCAAAGATAATCCGTATAGAACCAGTTTGTTCGGTTGTGCGGATTCTCAGGGTTCGTTACCTTTATTTCGATTGGTTAAAAATCAATTAATTTAATTTTGTTGGAATTTTTAGAATCACCAAAGGATACGGCAACATTTCGTATCGATTTCGTACAATTGTATTCAACGTTGTGTCGGATTGTAACCATTGATCAAGCTACTCTATTGTTATACTTATTATTACATCGGAATCCCAGATTCTATAAGTACTGTATGGCCCAAACGAATTTACAATTGTTGGTGATACCGATTTTACAGACATTGTATAATGCACCGGATAGTACGTCTCACCACATTTACATGTCATTGATTGTTTTGTTAATATTAAGTGAAGATGATAGTTTTAATGGAAATATCCATCAAATTGTAAATTGATTAGAAAATTGGGAATTAGTTGATCTTACGAAACTCTTTCATATTTTTAGATTTTAAAAAACATTCATTGGTACACGGAACGATCAATATCCGAAATTTCATTAGGCGGTCTACTAATTTTAGTTGTAATCCGTACCATCCAATACAATATGTTGAAAATGCGAGATAAATATCTGCACACAAATTGTTTAGCCGCTCTGGCTAATATGTCCGGACAATTTCGGTCTTTACATCCATACGTAGCCCAGCGTTTAGTTAGTTTATTTGAAACGTTAGCCCGAAAACATTCCCGATTGTCCGGGCAATTGAAACCGCCAGAAAATGGATTAGTACTACCAATTCAATCAACAATGGTTACCGTTACCGGTTCATTAGACGACATGGTATAAATATCATTGATTTATTTTTATTTTATTAAATTTAATTGTACGATAAAAAAGTTACAGGATTTAAATGTACTGGAAGAGGTACTGAGAATGGTGCTGGAAATTTTAAATTCCTGTCTATCCCATCAATTGGTTTACTGTCCAAATTTAGTTTATACTCTCTTATATAAGCGTGAGGTGTTTGAAAGTTTTCGTAGCAATCCAGCGTTTCAGGATATCATCCAAAATATTGATATGGTAAATGTAATCGAATTATTTTTTATTCGATTTTCATTTATTTAATATTTTACAGGTCGTTGGATTTTTTTCATCACGTTTACAACGTGTACAAGATCAAAGAGGTGAGTTAGGTGTTAGCGAAGTATTAGAAGTAATATCGAAAGGTGCCAGTCAATGGTCAAACGATCGATTAAGGGTAATTAAATAATCATTATATAATCCTGTTTATATCAACTCATTTATTCAAAACTCATTGTAGAAATTTCCTGACTTAAAATTTAAGTACGTTGAGGAGGATGCACCTGAAGAATTTTTCATACCGTACGTTTGGACAATGGTCACCAAATATGGTTCCATTCATTTCAATTCGGAAACAATAAAAGGTGTAACAGCTGATATAAATTGTTAACTGATGGATAATAACTAACAATAAAAATAAGAAAGAACTATTAAGCCTCCCAGTCACTTAAGAGATAAACAAATACTTCAAACGAACACATGTTTAACAGCTAGTTTATTAGATTATTTAAAATTTATTTGTAAAACAAACTATATATAATTATGTTTATTAAAAATGACCTATACATTATAATTGTATTGCCTGAAAAATATTAACGGAAATTAATTTGGTTATTAAATTGTATAAAATAATTTTCAAAAAACGTTATAACTAAATTTCTATTATCGTTATTTCGTTCTATTTAAGTTAAAGCCAAGGATTCTGGTATATTTGTACTAGTTAAAATTCCCTCGTGAGAAATCCTCGTGGTGGATCCTTTTATTTTACAAGATTTTAATGAACTTGATTTTATTGGTTAGGGGAAATATTTGTAATTAAGGGGTTACATCTACAGCCAATTTCGTAGAACGATTTTAAGAGCGGTTGCGGTGGCCACGATATCTTCCGAACCGTTTATCTAAAATGAAAACTCAAATTAGATTGGGTTAGTATATTGTATTAAGTGCCTGAACGAAGAATTGATTATTGCAAAAATAGCAAGAATTTTACTGAAAATCAGGATTTGTTCGCAATAAAAAATAAAATTTCTTCGTTCAGGCCTCTACAATACAATATATTATCTCAATTTAATTTAGTTTTGATTTTAGGTAGGCTGTTTGAAACATATCGTGGACACCGAAATTTTGAAAATTACGTCCATTTTCCCGGTCCCAACTAGATATAATCTCTTAAGTAATTTCGATCTTCGTTGAAAAAGTTGGATCACTTTCGGATATATTACGGATAAAGTTCAGAAATTGACCGGAACAGTTAAGGAAATTTTCAGAAAAAATTCGGAAATGATAGGGATAAAGCTGCAAAAGTTGCGATTGATTGATAAAGGTATACAGAAATTCAAGAATATTCGAAAAGAAGTCGAGAAAAATTTTGAATATAGGAAATTAAATTTTTTTTAGAATTTTTTTTTCATACATGTTGAGATTTATTATTGGGACATTTTTTGATAAGATTTTTTTCAGACAAACTTTTCGGGAAATTTGGAATGTTTCTGGGCATTTGTACAATTCTTCTCTCGGCAATATATTTCTCAACCCCAATTTTCCTCACCGCAATTATTCTCACCAAAATATTCTCTACAGAACTCCTCTCAGCAAAAATTTTATTCATTTTTCATTAAATTTTAAAATTCAATTTAAAAATAAAATTAAAGTAACTAAGTAAAAGAGTGCTGAGTCGAAGAAAGGAATTCTCTTGAGATAAATTTTGTTGAGAGAAGTTGTGTGAGAAGGGCTCGCTTAACATAATTTATTTCCAGGGATTAGTCGTTAATTCTTGAATAAAATACGTTGTAAATTCTACAAAAAAAAAAAACGTGTGCGCTTAGACCACACTCCTGAAGTGAAACGTTTTTTGGACAATTTAATTAAATCCGTGTTTAGTTTTTGGGTCGAAATGGATTTTGGTAATAAAAAAACTCTGGGTCACCCTCTAAGTGAGAGAAACTTTTTGGGTCCAAATGGTTTTTGATAAAGGTAAGAGAGAAAGAAATTTTTGAGTAAAAAATGTCCAACTGGTTTTTGGGTCACCCTGTAAGAGAAAAAAATTTTGGGCCACCCTGTAAGAAATAAAATTTGGGGCCACCCTGTATGAGAAAAAAATGTTTGGGTCCCCCTGTAACAGAGAATAAAATTTTTGTAAAAAAATTTTTTGAGTAACCCTGAAAAAAATTTTTGGGTCACCCTGTAAGAGAAAGACTTTTTTTGGGTCACTATGTAACAGAAAAAAATGTTGTCTTCAGTATTTGGCGTCTGCACACTGCACCTGCATTTCCTACCTAAATTTAACTGGTTTTTTGACGTCTGGATATGTCTGACTTCAGTATTTATTTTCTGTGTGGAAATATTTCGAAACAACTGGCACGCCAAATGCTGAATTCGGTATTTGGTGTCTCCACACTGCACCGACATTTATTTTCGGTATGGAATACACTCCTGTTTATTTCCGGTATAGAAATAATTCTAAACTCTGGCAAGCCAAACGTCCAACCAACTTCCGTTACATCAATTTCTGGTACACCCTCCGCAAAGAAGTTTCACTTCAAACATTTTTTTTAAGAATAACATTTTTTTTCAAAAATTTACCAAATTTCTCTGATTTGGTAAATTCTATCAAACAATGTTGATAAAGTAATAACTGTTAGCGAAACGCTAAAACACAGGTAGAGAGTCCTAATCCTAAGATTGAAATATCATTCCCCTGGATTGCGAGGCGTTAAGCTTAACAAATAAAATGGAAATCTCTTTTTCGACGATCCAATGTCTTACTAATTGCCTAATTTTGAGTTCATGAGATCGAAAAAGTCATTCTATTAGGCAAACGGGGTACGTTGTTTGAATACGTGTTCTGGGCATAATTTTGAGAATTTTGGGATAATTTTAAAAATATGTTTGGTCAATTATTAAACTGGTTTTTATTGGTTGATCAAAATCTGATTTTTAAGACAATGTTAAACATGAATTCTTGTTTAAGCTAGCATAATTTATGTTCTTGAGACATAATTTTAAGTTTTAAAATTCCTACAACGAATATAGATACAAGAATTTTAACATGTTTAGCTCGATAAAATTTAGAATTATCTCACGCTTTGTATTCTTCATTCATTTTGTTGAAAGTTCAAAATCCAATTTTTTAAACAAGATAAAATTTGAAGTTTTGATCATAAGACGCAAATTTTTATAGAATGAATATAAACAGTGTAAATGCACTAAGAATGTCAATTGCACTTTGTCCTCGGTGGGGACCGGAACTCCTTGTAATACTCTGACTACGGTTGACTAAACGTTCTTATGGAGTAGATAGTCTCAAATCATATTATCTGTATAATTAATAAAGGGCTAGATTGTCGGCTCAACCGGAAGCGAATAGAGAAGTAAAGTTCCACTACTAGCAATACAGGATGTTCAATTGTAAAAATTTTAAATTTTTGTGAACGATTCTACATATCTCAGATTTATAATGTGAAGTTGAGTAAAATATTGTTATTAACGGACGATCTTTTCGAACTTATTCGCCAGAACACTAGGCCCGACAAGCTGAATCGATTTCTAGCCAAGGAATAGCTTCACGGCAGAGAGGGTGTCGAGCTGGCCAAAAACCAAAATAAATGTTAAATATTTTTAGTTCTTTAAATTTAATTTTATTAAAAATATTCATAATTTCGACTAAAATTTGTGTTTTTATGCAAAAAAAAATTAATTTAATTAACTCCCCGTACATGGGGTGTTTAGACAAACATACATATGTGTGCGGAATCGCCTACAGCTCAGTGGTCATACATTAGATATCAAGTTAGTCTCAATGGCGAAAATGGAGCTTAAGGATGTGCCTTTGTAGTGTGCTTTTTCGATTTTCAAAATGTTGATCCTAGCCTGAGGTAGTGGTCAAAATGTCCAATCCTTGTCTAAACACCCCACAATGATTGTGATTAACATCATTGAAAATTTCATTTGATCAAAGGTTTAACGATTTAATAATTTATTAATAGAATACGGAATCTCATCTTATCAAATCCCTTCAATTTAATTTGTCTTTTATGATCGAAAAGTTATTATTATTTAATAAATTTTCCGCTATAAACTATACATGGAAAACTTTGAAAAAAGATGACAATTTCCGTTTTGGGTGGGGACAGGATAAGAGGAATGGGACTATAAAGATTGAAAATATTATAAGAAATCCTAGATAGGGATACATCTTCTGGTTTGTGTTAATAGTGAAACGTGTTAAATTTTGGAAAAACAACAATATATTTTCCTTGAAACGGATTCATTGTTTTGAATCGAAATTTACTACACATGATGGTAAAAAAAAAGTTTGGTGAGAGGGAGTTATAACAACCCGCACCCATTCCCAGATATCTATTTAATAACAGGGTAACCTCAAGTTATTCACCGATCGGGGGTTTTTTTTTTCTTCCAACTCATCCCATCCATATAAGATTGATTATTAAATATCGAAAGCATGGAAATATTATCAAGATTTTTAAGAAGTTGATACGAATATATGCAAAATTTTTCTCTTCCTGAATTTAGGAAATAATATTGGGTGATGGAAACCCGGATGGAGCCCCATTATTATTGAGAATGTATATACTTAATTGTTCGAGTTTAAGTTGACTTGCAACAGGTGTTCAATAGGAGAAAAGCCCATAAAATAATATTATATCCTTATTATTCCCTGGGAGGGTTTCCTACTTTTTTTTCCTTACCAAGTATCTCTATATGTTATCCTTATTTTATCGTAAATTATTTCTGGGAAATGGGTATTATGATTATGATTTATTTGTTTCGAAAGAAATATCTTTTCTCTGTTGGTTTTATTGGATTTTAATTGGATATTTTACGGGAAGAGAAATATTAAAGGAATCCTTAAGTATTCGTACATAGAGTCGTTAAAGTATTTGGAAATGTCATGAATTGGATTCCTAAATATCGGCTATAATCATCCGAGAAATTATTAATATTCGAGGAAAATTAAAAAATTATCTTTAATTTTGTGTAAAGGTACATATTTCTCTACCTTAAAGATATTTATTGGTTTCATTTAGGGTGGTAGAACTGACATAACAAACCAACTTTTCAGCTACATTTCACTTGCATTCACATTTTCCTTTACTTACAGTTCTCCTAATAGAATTGTATGTATTGGCAATTTTCCACAACACAATAGCCATCCAATTGACCATTAGTTATTAAAATATTGCCAATTTTCTTGTTAGATTTTCATTGTATGGAGTTATTATACGAAAATAAGTGGCCATATAAATAGGAAAATTGGGGGATTTTGGGGGAAAAATCATATATGGAATTCGTATTGATATTGATTTTATTTTGGGAATTTTTCTATATTTCGATTACGAGGAAATTATTTTTACAAATAAAATGATTAATTGTGAAATGGTTTTTTTTTTTTTTGCTATCCATTATTTATATTGCTTTTCATTTTATATAATTATTAGGAAAATGTATTAATAAGTAGACTTACATTACAACATACAGATTATTTCAATATTGATTATTGGTTACCGAAAATAATTAATCGTAGATGTAAGGTCAATATTATTATACATATTAATATTGGAAAATAAAATATTTTCAATTAATACGAGTATAATCAGTATACTAAAATTGATAAAATTTTATCAAAATATGATAAATTCAAAATAACTGCATAATTATTTTGGACCGCATTCTATTGACATTAACCAAATAATTTTATAATAAATAGAGGAAAACATTTTGTGAATTTTTCCATGTTTTTGCCACCGAATTATGATTTACATACCAATAATTGTGCAAAAAAAATGTGCAGTTATTAATTTAATAAACACATCCGTATATTTATTAATGTTTTCAATAATGCCAAAAAGTTGTAAATACAAAGGATTTACCTGTCTGATACTCCCTACCAAATTTCCTGTTTTCTGGGAAAAATAATATTAATTTACTAGGGGGTTTTGTAATATTCAGCGGCGAAGATAAATAATATTTGATGGTAAATATCTCGTTTTTTTTTCAATATGACCAAACGATATCATTTCCATTCAATTTTCTGTATAAAATAGAAAATTAATTATTTTAAGGAGGTCTGTGCATTTTAAGTTGAAAATCGAGATACCTTTTTCTCTAAAAGTACTTAAACGATTTTCTTCAAATCTTGCAAGCTCAATCTTGGCTATAAAATAAGAATTCTGTCTAGAGAATTAAAAAAAAAAATTTCGGATTTTACAGCATATTGATTTTTTTTTTCATATGAATTTCAACATGCTGTAAAATCCGTAATTTTTTTTTTATATTCTCAAAACAAAATTCGTATTTTATAGCCAAGATAGATCCTGGACAGGGATCAAAAAATGGACAGACCAACTACCCCCTTAAGTTAATTATATTTAATACTATATTTGGGTTCAACACAGTGGCGTGCGGTCAATATATCCATAAGGTGTGCCGGGTGCAGAACTTACCATCTTTATTAGTCTCATTGCATTTTCTTACCTACTAGTAAAAGCACTTCCAATAGCTAGAACTCTATCTACAGAAATTTTCTCCTACGAGGACAATAAGCATAATTAATGTAATGTAAGGTCCCGATTTGAAGATATTTAAAAAAATACAACTTTGTTGGACAACTCTTTAACTTTTTCATCTCATTACCTCTATTAAACCATCCCTTAAATGCGCTGTATGTGAAATTTTAAAATTTTAAATTACCCGGGGAAGTTATAACCAATTTTCGGAAAAGTGATATTTTGAATAACCACGCCCCATTTTAACCCTTACCAAAATTCGGGAGTTGATTGTTTTTTTATTTTGATAAATCAATTAATTTATCGATAATAAGGAATCAATACTACGTCATTACATTTTCCAAGTCTGGAAGAAAATCCGTGGAAAATTCAGTTCGTAAAGTAAAGAAAATTATTAGGGAAATTAACTCTTTTTATTTGATTAATTAAATTCTAATTAAATATAAAGTTTTATTACAAAAGCATAAAAAAGAAGCTTTCAGTTTGAGATACATATTATATTTTTTTTATCCAAATAATTTTGCCGTAACGAAATTTTGACTTTTCAAAAAAAATCTTTTTTGATGACCTCAAAGCTTGATAGAAGTTTTTATTTATATCTTTATTTTATTCAGTTTGAGATCTGTTTTTTATCCGAATTATTAAATTTAATTAAAAGCTTTTGAAAAATTTGAAATCTCAAAGAGAGCTTTAAGCGTTGGATGTAATTTTAAACGTGTTGAAATCTATTTCTCTACCACATTATTTTAATGGAACGAAATTTCGAATTTTCTCTAAAAAGCTCAATTACAGTCACCAAAGCTCATTGAGAGCTTTTGATACAAATTTTATTTTTATTTACTTTGAACCTACTATTCATTGGATTACTGAAAATTTAATCAAATCGGAAATTTGCCTAGAAAAGCTTTTCAAAATCGGAAAAGATCAAAGAAAGCTTATAAGTTTGGGATTTACTGTTATACGTTTTATAACATATTTTTCTGTTAAATAATTTTATACAATTTAATACAAATTTTATTTGTTTGGAATCTACATCTCATTCGATTACTGAATTTTAAATCGAATATGAAATTTTTCTCAAAAAGCTTTTGAAAAATTTGAAAGCTCAAAAGAAAGCTCTAAGTTCCGAATGTAACTTTATTCCAGATTCCAGATTAATTTTGGGCAGAATGTCATCAACATTTGAAGTCGAAGTAGTTAACTAAAACACTAGGAACGTTGATAGTTGAATAAAAATTAAAGAAATTTCAGGAAATTTCGAGAAAATCAACAAATCTCGAGAAAATA
Organism: Symmerus nobilis; assembly: GCA_027564815.1. NCBI lineage: Eukaryota > Metazoa > Arthropoda > Insecta > Diptera > Mycetophilidae > Symmerus > Symmerus nobilis. The sequence continues at coordinate 14,424 of JANTOP010088717.1, forward strand.
TTTTGAAAAAATTTAATAAGTCAGTTTTTGGATGATCTTGTTTAATTGATTTTCAATTTAACTTCAATCAAGGCTTATGAGAAATTGGATCATATTTCAAGTGTGCTCTACGCCTTCTGCGCCTTACTTTGCACGCCACTGGTTCAACATCATAGGCTTTATACTTAACCCTATTTTGAAATTTGATATTTTAATAATCTTTTACTTCCATGAACTTACATTCTCAAACAGTTTTCTTTAAAACAGATTATATTCTTAATTTGCAATGAATTTCCCAGCAAAACAATAATGTTCTTGTATCCCGGATATTACCCGGAATTCCTGGTATTAATTTCCGATATCAAAATTTCTATTATAAAATCAATAGCTTCCATTAAAAAAAAATAATTCCAATGAGATTACTCAAAATTTCTCTAAATTTTATTACAAATTACCTTTAAACTCGTAAATTTTTAATTTTTGTCGGACAAATTAATCTAAAAACTGACTTAAATTAAATTTATTTAATTAAATTAAACTGGCTGAATTAAATTTGACAAAATTTTTTGATTTTCTCGAGATTTGTTGATTTTTTCGAAATTTCCCGAAATTTTCTTAATTTTTATTTAACTTTCAACGTTCCGAGTGTTTTAGTTGACTACTTCGACTTCAAATTTTGATGAAATTTTGCCCACAATTTTCTAATTACAAAAAAGTTCTGAAATTTTTGGAATCTGGATTAAAGTTTATATCCGATATTTAAAGCTTAATTTGAGCTTACAACTTTTTCAAATTCTATTCAAAGTTCATCAATCGGATGAAAAGTAGATTCCAAACAAATAAAATGAAATTTGAATTAAAAGCTCTAAGTGAACTTGGGCGACTTCAATAAAGTTTCTTTCAATGAATATGATACATCGTTTCAGGAAAACTTTTTGACAGAAAAATATATTTAAAAACGTATGAAATTAAATTCCAACCCTCAGCTTTTTTGAGCTTTTCCGATTTTGAAAAGCTTTTGAAGGCAAATGTTTTTTTTTGTTGAAGGCTTCTTGAAGAAAATTTAAAATTTCGTTGCAGTGAAATATTTTTATAGAAAAATAGAGATTCAACACGGAGAAATTTACATCCGATTCTTTAAGCTTAATTTGAGCTTTCAAATTTTTTAAAAGATTTTTATGGACAATTTTAAATTTTAAATTAAATTTAATTAATCCGGCAAAAAATGGATCTCAAACTGAATAAAATAAAGTTTTAATTGAAAGCTTTTATCAAGCTTTGAGATCATCAATAAAGATTTTTTAGGAACTTTAAAATTTCGTTACGGAAAAACTATTTGCATAAAAAAACTATCTCAAACTGAAAGCTTTCTTTAAGCTTTTGTAAAAAAACTCCAGATTTAATTAGAATTTAATTAATCAAATAAAAAGAGTGTATTTTCCTTGTAATTTTCTTTACTTTATGAACTGAATTTTCTTCCAGACTTGGAAAATAACATGACACAGTATTATTTTCTAATCATGAGATAAATCATTTGATTTATCGAAATTAAAAAACAATCAACCCCCGAATTTTGGTAAGGGTTGAAGTGGGACGTGATTATTTAAACGACCACTTTGCCGAAAATTGATCATAATTTCCCGGGGAATCTAAAATTTCACTTATAGCACATTTAAGGGATGGTATAATCGAGGTAATGAGATAAAAATATTAAAGGGTTATCTAAAAAGGTGTATATTCATAACAAAATTAGCAGCGATGGTTTAAGATAAGCAAATGCAGAAAAATATAATAAGGAGTGGTAAGTTCGACAAAATTCCCACACCTTAAGTAGATATTGACTTCACGTCACTGCTGAGTTTACAAATTTTTTATTACATTTGGGTTTAAGAGCTATTTAAACTTTTAAAATATTCCAAGTGCTTTTAAAATTAATTCACAATTTTAACATATTCTTCTGATCGTTCAGAAACTATCTTGAATTCAGGAGTACTTTCCGGAAGTTCATTGAAGATATTATTAACAAGGACATTGCTACATTTAATCCAAATTTCCCGATAATTTTCTTCGGATCAAAAAAATGTAATGATGCAGACTTTTCATACAAAAGCTCCGCAAATATTTAAAAGCTCCCCGAATGCTCTATTTTCTGAACCATATTTTTTACGAATCAGTTTTCTATCCAACTAACGATGCTTTAACGAAAATCCAAATTTTCTCAAAAACAACTTCAAAAATCACGAAAGCTCAAAACAAAAAGCTCGTTCAAAATATTAAAAGCGCAATGAAAGCTCTAAGTTTGGGATTTATTTGCTCAAGTGTAACAATCCATTTTCTATCCAGATAACGACCCGTTAACGAAATTTTAACTTTTTCCCAAATGAAGCTTTGAAAATCTCAAATGCTCATTGAAAGCTTAAAATTATAATGTCATTTTAATTAATATAATAATTAAATAATAATGACATAATTTGGAACCTAATTTTTATTCGTTAGGTTCGTTTGGAACCTAATTTTATTACATTAAATTTAGATACAAAATTAGGGACTGAGAATTTATACATTTTAATGTATCGATTCAAACGTACGATTTACCCTTCTTTCTGAATGAAACTTCGAAATAAATAAAATTTCCTCACCCCACTAACAATTTCAAGTTAATCAACGATTGGTTTGGTTAGAATACGATTACCAACATTGCAAGTTGCTGATTAACTTAGAATTTTGAATGGTATGAGCTAATTTTATTTGTCTCAAAACTTGTATAATAATAACATTTAATTCGTTAATAAAACTGTTTTGATTACTTTTGAATATGGTACTTTCTGAATTCAATATTTAAACGAAATTAATAATTCGTATAAAATCAGGTGTTCTGCATTTAATTTCATTAGAAATTATTTAGAAATTTTCCCATTTTCCTTAATTTTTTCGATAAAGAAAATGAATACTCTTGCACCTTCGGTTTCAATGCAACAATTCAATCTAATTGATTCCCAAATGTGATCAAAACCGCATTCCCAATTCAATTTCACATATGGTTACCGGATGTGATTTTTCTTTTGTATATTTAGAAGCAATCTCGTATTTTCTTTATATTTAAGTTGATTTTCCTAAAATAATAAAATCATAATACGATTTTACCTCATACTCGAACCCGAGAAAACTTTCTCATCGCGAATTATAAGTACAGTGAGGGATGAAAAGTTAGGGCTGATAACTTAATTTCATTCCGTTTATTTTTAATATATTAGAAATCTACCATTTTATCCGAGGCTGTACGCTTCAATTGTTACGAGATAAATAGTACCTACAAGTACATATTACTATTTTCCATTGGTTTTGTCTAAAACTTTCATAGTAGTTGATATGTTTTTCTATTGTATTTCAATCACGATAAATTATTTATAAATATTATTGTTTTCCGTATATACAATATATATATATATATATAAATTCACTAAGGAATAAATCCTTACAGAATAATCCTTGTACGAGGATTATTTTATTTGTTATTCAAAGGGAGCAACAAATAATTTATATATGAAATCAAATACAGGAGTAGAAGAATAATTTCCTTTAAACAATAGGTAATACAACTACTTGGTTTTTACTCCTTTTCGTTTAGAGTAGAATAAATGGAAAAATCTATAGAATTTCATACTTTCGTTCTTTATGCAATACTAGCGATTTTACATAAACTTTAATTTATATAGTAAAACTAGGGAAAAACAACAAAACTTTAAGCAAACAATATCAAAACAAAATTGTTATTTATTATTTGATGAGAGGAACAAGATAAGAATTAGCTAGACAATGATTTTCGGGGGGGAAGGGGGAAAAGAAATCTTTGAATTACCAATGTTGGATTACCATTCCCATCATTTACCAACATATATTTACCCATCATAACTGTGAGTCATTGTAGATTCAAAAAGGACGAAATCTTATAAATTTTAGATAAAACAATCATCTTTCCATTTCATTTTTGTTTAATTTTTACATTTTTTTGGTTCCTGGGTAAATGTTCGCTATTACAAAAGATCAAAATGTTTACAATCAATAAGTCATTCTTCAGTCATACATATCATGTTCCCTCTATATATTACAAATCTTCCCTTATAATGATTATCCTTAAGTACAAAGGCACTAGACATGCGGTGCATGTCAACTGTTGGATCATTTATCTTTGTTTACGATTTGATTACGACATTTTGAGGGGGGCCCCCTGGATCATATATTTATAATTTTACACAAAATATTTTCTCCACCATCGTTCTGATATCTTTACGGGTATACCCACACCACCCGCCATAATCTTCCATCCCTATCCAACCCCAGGAAAATTGTAAAATTCCTTAAAACATTATCGGTTTTCAGTTATATATTTTGCACATTAAATATTGCGTTCTCAATACCGCCGTGCTAAGTACAGGGAAGGTGAACTGTAAGAATACAAATTTCTTTTCTTTAACATTAATTAAGAAAAGTTTTTTATTTTTTGTCGCATAGTGTACTTAAATTAAATGACGTAAAAATATCTCAAGAATAACATTCAGTCAAATTTTTATTAAAAACATTTTTTAAACACTTGTAAAAGCTTAATCCGAAGCAGCCTTCATCATGCGCGTATTGCTTTATTCAACAAAATACTCAATGCAATTACTTGAGTGCATGCCGAATATTTTCTTCGGTCGGAAAAAATGTAAAAATGCAGAAAGTTTCTTTGACAGTTAGGTAAAAATGCAAAAATAAAATATTTCAAAAAAGTTAAAATTTATCTAAGAAAAATCAAAAATTCGTAAAATCTCGCATCGAAATATTTGAATATCGGACATCGCTAAATTTGATCCGGATTTCCCGATAATTGTATTCGTATCCATAAAAATGTAATAATGCAGGAAGTTTATAAATTAGTCGAGGGTAAATACAAAAATATCGAAAATAAATTTTTCATACAAAAGCTTTGCAAAAACTTAAAAGCTCTCAGAAAGCTTTATTTTGCGGACCTTAATTTTCGTTTTGAAATCTATTTTCTATCCAGATAACGGTTCTATAACGAAATTTCAAATTTTTCCAAAAAAGCCTAAAAAATCTCGAAAGCTAATTGAAAGCTTAAAATTAAAATGTCATTTTATAAAATTTGGTATCGAATTTCTATCCAATTCATTAAATTTAATTGAAATATGGAATTTTCGCAGAAAGCTTATCCAAACTATTAAAAGCGCAACGAAAGCTCTAAGTTTTGAACTTAAAAATTCACGTTAAAAAATCTATTTTCTATCCAGTAAACGGCTTTAACAGAATTTCAACGTTTTCCCAAATAAGCCGTAAAAAATCTTGAAAGCTCTTTGAAAGCTTAAAAGTAAAATTTAATTTTATATAATTTGAAACGTAATTTTTATACGCAAATTAAATGTTTTATAATTAAATGCTTGCTAGACTGAAATAAGCGACAAGATACGAGGAATGGTTATTTGCACATAAACCTTAATGCGATGAAGGATTAGCAGGAAAAATGGAAGTAGATCCCGTTGTCGAAAAGTTCAAGCGATCCGAAAACCTCCACAATACAAAGTATATTAGTTATATCGGCGACGGTGATTGTGAGACGTACAAGGGTATTACAAGTATAGACGCTAGACTTTATGGTCATTTAGCAGTTACTAAACGCGAATGTATAGATCATGTACAGACTTCGAAATTAAAAAAAAAACAAATGGTTTGGTGGCCGAGGGAAATTTAGAGGCAGCTCTTCGATGAACTATTGATTTTAATAGGCTTGCTATAAGAAGAAACTAGACCAACAGTCTAGACAAAATGCGTAATGATACTCACGCAGCTTTGCATAATAAAGCTGTATATAAATGATAAAGCACAGCATAAGAAATGTCCGACTGGAAACGATTCTTAATGCTCTTGGCAAGAAGCAGAAGCTTCTAATACTCTCGACGTTAATGAGCACAAACCTACAATACACTCGGATGATTTTGAGGCAATAAACTCCACATATGATGAGCTGTCTTCGGATGACCTACTTTAGCGCTGCTTAGGAGGACATTGGACACAAAATTGAAATGAATATTATATTCCGTCGTATGGGTGATCTCACTTAATGGCTCGATACAGGCCTCTATTATGTTCTGGACACACTCGGGCTAGCTGTGGGTCAGAATATTTACCATTTTTACAGTGAAATAAATGCACTGCATATTAAACTGGCCGGATCTCTACTAAATTATTCAGAAAAAACCCAGAGGCGAATAATCTCAAATGTAAGGGCAGTTATATGGTGCTGAGATAGCTGACTACAGGCAAACAATATTGGGTAGTCGATATCTTTTCTGATGGGTTTTTCTCAAAACCATGTTTTTAAAACTGGCACACAGTAGATGTCAAACAAGTTTTATCTACAGATTTTAACTTTAAATTTTAACTACAGCTTCTCAAATAGATTGCCCACAGACAGGGCGGATTTACCACTAGGCTAAGTAGACTGGAGCCTTGGGCGGCAAATTTTTGGGGGCGGCAAAATTTAAGATTAAAAATTAAGAAAATAAAAAAAACCTTAAAAGTAGCAACTATATTATAGAAACAACTATACCCAGTGCGAGCGAAGATCCGAAGGCCTCTATGTGCATTAGGGGTGATCGAACTGCATGGAAAAAACTAACATATTTTTGTGAGGATTGTAACACCCCCAGATTAAACCTATAGGATCTTGCCAACCTTTCCTAGAAAAAAATTTCTTATCCTCACCGCACCTCACGTGTGCAATATCGATTACTTTTTTCCTGCACTTTTTTTGTAAGATATTTTTAATTTAAGTATTGTCGCCAAACCAAGGAAGACATAATTCCGGGAATAAGCTTAATTTTTTAGAGAAATTGTATACTTTGAAGGAGACCCGGCTCATTCCCGATATCAGGTTTTCTCTGGTTTGGCCACAATACTTAAATTAAAAATACCTTACACAAAATTTGCAGAAAAAAGTAATCGATTTTGCACATGTAAGGAACACGCGTGAGAAAAAAAAATTTTTTTCTAGGAAAAGTTAGCAAGATCCTAAAGATTTAATGTGGGGGTGTTGTAATTCAAGCAAAAATAAAGTTGTTTTCGATCACCCCTAGTGCGCATACGACACATTTTACATGTACGGTAACACGGTAAGGACTGCAAATTTGTTCAAGCCTAGGGCGCCCACTGTAGTAAATCCGCCTCTGCCCACATAACTACATACTATTTTTACGATTGATTAATAATTAGGATTTTGATAAATAAATTAGGGTCAATTTTTTCATCAAAAATGAATTTTTTTTCAAAGGTTCTATATGCCGATGTAAAAAAGTGGTCTTGGTCCGAAGTGCTGTACACCGCCGTTTTGTTTTTAAAATTAAAAAATATGTATTTTTGTAATCTTAAATATATAATTAATAAATGTCCCAAAGGATTTTTTGATTGGTTTTATAGTTTCGTCAAAAAAAAAAAAAATCCAGAAAACCCCTCGTTTTTTTTAGGTTTCAAACAGATATCACCTCTAAAAACATATTTCTTCCGTATCGATTGTAACGTTAAAAACCCCAAAAAAAGTATAACGTTACTCGAATACCAAAATAAAAGGAACATCTTTATACTTAGTACGGCCCCGTTCAATGTTTAAACTGGCTGCTTTAATAGATAATTGGGTAATGAGGATCGATTATGTTATATACCCAACTTTAACTAAGCGAAAAAGCAAGCAAGTCAGTTGATTTTCTTCCAGTAAGTATACTTGAAAATTTCTTTTGGTAAATATTTTTTGTTTAAATGTAAATATGTATGGATGCTGTACTGGAAGATGAAAAACAATAGATTAATATAATATTTAGTTAATGGTTTTTGGTATGGGAGAGAATCATGGATGTAGGCCACCGGGAAGTCTTTAAGTCTGTAACAATATTAATACAGAGATTAATTACACTTGCCCGAAATTTCAATTTTTTTTTTCTTCTGTGAGATGATTTGGAGGGTTAGTTACATATTGCATAACCAACATTTTGAAGATAATTATAAAATATCGATATTAAAGAAATTTATGAAATATTTAGTTAAGTAAGAGGAAAAAATGCTGACATTTTTAAAGCATAACTAATATTGGAAACATAGCTTCAAATAGGGTATTCCCCTGAAATTTGGTATACTGGGAATTTTTTTTGGCCATTTTAATGCAGAACTTAATTAACCAAATATAGAAAGGGCAGGAATTTACCCAATTTTTTACCTACAATAATAATGTAAATCCTAATAAATAAATAAATAATAAATCCAAGATAATAATAATTAGCACAAACATGAAATTTGACATGTACACCAAATTACATTAATTTGAGAGAAAAAAAATTGTCACAATATTTGGGCGAAAGTCAAGCAATATATCAACTAATATACATTGCAATTGTCGTAATCTAAAATTATTTGTAATACAAATCCATGATGATGATTGTTATGCAATTTGTCGATGATTGTAATCGAAATTTGTAAATGAATTTGTAGTAGATAATATTTCCATATACATATATATATTTGGTGGAGGTGGATAGACAATACAACTCATTAATTATGATAATTTATTATTATCACTATAATAAGGTAATCATTTGTTAAAATGCAATTTCGATATGTAATTATTTATTAACACACCATATACATTATATACAGTAAATTACAGGCCTACCTAATATACTGTCCGGTCATTATTACATAACCTGTCAATACCTATATCTAATTCAATTCTTCGATTATTTTTATTGGTAATCTAATTAATTAAAGATGAAAAAATAGAATGGATCCAAATGGAACTGTCAAGGAATCATTGTCTTTCTATTAGTATCATACATCAATACAACGTATTCCTTTTCTGTAAATAGGGGCGGCTAAGTGCCTAAATAATATAAATTAATTATATACCAAATATTTATTATTATCGGGATCGGATATTCATTTATTCTAATGACTATTAAATTAAATTAACTTTCCCATCCGATAAATGGTATAATTTAATATTAAATATTGGCCAATATAACTCGGTGTATGAGTACAGTGTACATTTCTATAATTACATATATCGAGTATGAGTGAGTATAGAGATTAATGTGTTAGCAGAGCCACACAATAACCAAATGGGTTCATTGAACATTCAGGTCAAACCGAATATACCAAATGCATTTCAATATTTTATTTTAATTTATTAAATTGTATAACTTTAGATCTAGTTTATTCTTTTTTTTCCAATAGACTCTAGATTTAACTGATTGAAAATAAAAGTTTTAGGAAAATGATTATAGTTCAATCACATCTGGTTCTATAAAAAATTAGATTCATTAAAATCAAAGACATAGTAGAAATATACTTTATGTAAATATAATTTAATTCCTGAATTATTCCGTTTTCTTTGAATTATACAAAATTAAAGGGAAAAACTCGCTATTCGTAAATTTCTGTCCTAAAATGAGGACATTTCTCGTAATTCCATTTCCTAACTTATCTTTGATTTGTTCTATATTCAATATATTTCGGACTACCATTTTCGGTGCCTTTTTTGAGTTTTCACGATTTGCCGCATATTTTTTCTGAGTAATTTTGAAATTTTGAATAAAATTTTATATATTTTGAACTCTAATTTTTATTCAAATAACTAAATGTTAAACCCTAAACTGTTATTTGGAAGACGCGGGCGGCCCTGAGTAATTCGGATGGACGGGAGAGAGGAGAGTGGAATAGGTCGGGTGAATTCCTTCAAAGTGAAAGGAAATTATTGAAAATGTGGGGATAATAGAGGAAAGATTCGAATTTTCGATAATTATCGTTCAAAATTTCGCATTTATCGGGAAAATTCGGAACAATGAAATATTTACGTGGAATTTGCAGATATTTGGGGACAAAAGTCAGAAATCGTCTTCAAAGTTGAGGTAGGTTGTACCGTGCTCAATCATCCGATTTTTATTTGATTTTGAAACTTAACCAGAAAATAAAATAAATAAAATTTGAATGAACAGTGGTTTTTTAATTTTTAAAAATGTAACTTAAAGGACCTTCCTTCAAATTTTTGTGTCTACAGATCGACCAAGTAATCCTTTAAATTATTTCAAACCGAAATTCTACATTTTTTATTTCGCCGAATAATTTCAAGGAATCTCCCAACATAAGTGCGTTTTTATCGTATTCTCAATTTCTCATCAATACTGGAAATAATTTAGGAAGGAAGGGGCGTCTCCCCCTTTATGAATCCGGTTCGGAATTTAAAAATATTAAATGATTCGGTAAATTATAACGGGTTTTCTGTAAAAACAGATGGTTAATTTGTAAAGAAACTTTGCCTTACGATTTCTTAATTTTACATAATTATATTTTCCAATTCTTAAATGGTATTTCCCAGAAATTTAAGTTTATCTCGAGGCTGTCTGGAAAATCCTAAAATTTCCTATCCTATTTTTACTCAATTATCTTCGCTAATATTTCCAAATTCTCTTCTAATCGATTTTTGGAAGTAGCGTGCGGTCAACATCTCCATAAGGTGGGAGAATTTTATAACCCGGATCGGACATCCCGACATTTGATCCGGTTTTCCCGATAATTTCCTTAGGATCCGAATAAATGTAATGATGCAAGAAGTTTATAAATTAGTTTAGGAAATAAAAAAAAATATCAAAACTAAAGTTTTCGTACAGAAGCTCTACAAAGCTTAAAAGCTTCCAGAAAGCTTTATTATCCGAACCTTATTTTTTACGTTTTAAGATCTACTTTCTATACAAATAACGATTCATTAACGAAATTTCAGATTTCTCTAAAAATGGCTTCAATAATCTCGAAAGCTCATTGAAAGCTTAAGACTAAAATATCATTTTATATAATTTGGAATCGAATTTTTATCCGATTCATTAAATTTAAATGAAAAATTGGATTTCCGCAGAAAGCTTATTCAAACTATTAAAAGCGCCACGAAAACTCTATGTTTAGAAATTCATTTTTTTTACGCTTATGAATCTATTTTCTAACCAGATAACGCTCCTTTAGCGGACTTTCATATTTTCCTAAAATAAAGCTTTAAAAATCTCGAAAGCTCATTGAAAGCTTAAAATTAAAATGACATTTTATATAATTTGGAATCCAATTTTTATCCCATTCACTCATTTTAGATGAAATATGACATTTTCGCTATAGGGTTTCTGAACCAATTGTAATGTTAAGGAGAGCTTTAACTTTAGGTCTTAATTTCTTACATTTTAAAAACTATTTTCTCTTGGGATATCGGTCATTTTACGAAATTTTAAATTTTCCATAAAAAAGGCTTCAAAAATCTCAAAAGCTCATTGAAAGCATATAGTTATTCAAAATGCCCGGCCGGTAGATGAATTTTTCAAGAAATGGCCTTCAATTAAATTCGATTAAATTCATTAAAGCTTTCTTAGGAATTTTAATTTTCCACGGAACTTTTAAACGAACGTTTCCGATTTAATTTAAATTTATTTATTAGGAGCTGAATATATTGATAAAGAATAAAATTATATTTGATTTGGTAAGCTTTTGGAAGTTTCTTAAAGCTCGTTTCGGAAGGATCCCCAGATTTCTGCGTATTCGACTGCACGCCACTGAAAAAGGAATTGATTTTTTTCTGTAAATCAAGGAATTTGAATCGAACATCGAATATTCTATTATCAAAATTGAAAACGGGAAATAACTGGAACAGAAAGGGAAAAAATTCGTGAACTCAAAATTCATTGAAAATCGAAAAAATTCATTAAATTTTTCAATGAAATGAAATTTTGAGATTAATTTTTGTTTTTCATATTTATTTTCCAATTTTTTTTTTAATAATCCAACCTTTATGAAATTTTCCACATATTTTTCGAAAATTTGAAATTAATGACTTTTAACCTGTCAAGCAAACCTTTGACTCCCAATATACCTTCCAAGGACGTTTTATAGCCATCTCTATCTAATATAAAACAAACGTCAATTTGGTATCCCAAACTTGTTTCGAGATATAAAATTTTAAAAACTGCTCTAATCGGGGGTTTTATTATGCCCAATAGGGTTTAATGGGTTAATAAAATGTTACAAACTTTTATCATTTCTATTAGCATTTTCATAAAAAATCACTGACAATTTTAGATCAGTAAATGTTTAAATTCAATCAAATTTCGTATGAAATTGCATATAGGTATAATTTTCCGATTTTAAATGAAAAAACTATGAAGAAAGTACAAACTTAAAAATTATACTACTCTTTTAAGATTTTTCCAGGTCCTATTTCGACATTCTGCAGTCTCTTCGATTTTAATTTCTTGGCAATTTATCCAACGTATTCTGACTTTTACCTATCGTTATTTCCTGAACTTTCATATTTTTCTATTCTACGGATTTCATCTACTTATACCTCTACTTCCACGATTCCGAATTTCACCCGGCTTTCCTGACATTTTCCCCAAAATTTTATTATTTTTATGAATAGAACTTCCGATTATATCATTTGGAATAACAGTTCCAGTTCTATTTAGTGACGTGCGGTCAACATCTTAATAAGGTGTTTGCAGAATTTCATGAACCCTTAAAAATGATTATAAAAATACGGAAAGTTGCTTTGAGAGTTAGCTAGAAATACAAAAATTAAATATTTCGGAAAAGTTGAAATTTATCTAAGAAAAATCAAAAATTCTTAGAGGCTCGTACTGAGAAATTTAAACATTAGATATGCCGACATCGGATCCAAAAAAACATAATAATTTAGAAAGTTTATAAATTAGTTGAAGAAAAATACAAAAATATCAAATCTTAACAATTCTTATAAAAACTCTGAAAAAACATAAAAGCTTCCAGAAAGCTTTATTTCCCCAATCTTATTAAATTCGTTTAAATTTAGTTTAAATTCGTTTTAAAACCTATTTTCTGTGCAGATATCACTCCTTTAACGAAATTTCAAATTCTCCCCAAAAAAGCTTCAAAGCTCCTTAAAAACTTAAAATTTTAATGTTTTTTTCTATAATGTGGAATCGAATTTTTATCTCATTCATTATACTTAAATGAAATATGGAATTTTGGCAGAAAGCTTCTCCAAACTATTATAAGCGCAAAGAAAGCTTTAAATTTGGAACTTAAATTTTCACATTTCAAATTTTACTTTTTATCCAAATAACGGCCGTTTAACGAAATTCCAACTTTTTCCAAAATAAAGTTTTAAAAGTCTCGAAAGCTCATTGAAATATTAGAATAAAAATGTAATATTATTTCGAATCTAATTTTTATTAATCATTTAATTTAGATAAAATATGACATTGTCGCTAAGGACTTTCTCAATCCATTGAAAGCTCAGAAAAAGTTTTAAGTTTCAAACTATATTTTTTAAATCTATTTTCTATCCAGTTATCGGTACAATCACGAAATTTAAAATTTTCTAAAAAAATGCATCAGAAATAACGAAAGCTCAATGAAAGCATATATTTATGCCCAATTTTAGACCGATGGATGAATTTTTCAAGAAATGGCAAAGAGAAAGCATGGATAATTCGCCTTCAATTCAATTCAGCTTCAAATTGTCGTGAGTTTTTAATTTTCCATTGAGCATTGCCTAATATAATATTTTAATTAAAAGCTTCCGATGAGCTTTTGGAACCATCCTAATGCTATTTGAGTTAATCTTGAATTTCACTGATTTTAAATTATTAGGATGGAAGATAAATTTCATAGCGTATGAACTCTTTTCCGATACAATACCTCCACGTATGTATAGATCTTAGAAAATCAGTCTTCAAGTACCACATATCTTTCACTAATCTGGGGAATCCACAAGAAGGTGGACCATAGGTCAGATTTTGAGACCTTTCTTAGCACCTCTCACTAAAATAAATACAGAATTACGCTCCTTAATTTCTATAAATATTAATTCTATTTTATCCATAATTTCAAGTCTTAAATGATTTCCAAATTGCTAAATTTCCAATTGCTAATTAAAGTTTCCTTGATGGAAACGGTTATATTACGAACAGTCTATTTTTGGGGACATTTTTTAATAGGAAATTCGGGGTTTTAATAAAAGCAAGTTTTTTATTTAGAAATTTTCAGTATATTTATTTTAATAAATTATAAATGGATGATGATAATGAATTAAATAATTAAATAAAATAATTAAATATATATTAAATTAAAGCTTATAATTGTCCAGATTTGGAATCGAGATTTGAACTTCACACTTAATACTAAAAAAACGTCCCATGCGACTGAAAACGGTTACTATTTTATGGTTCTACGTACAAATGTCCATACACTGCTTCTGAGTCACGAAATTATTTCCATTTCCGTCACATCCACCAAACGTAAATTCATGACACTGTTTCGTAACCGGATCATACATCCATCGGGGTATCAACGCCCGACACACACCTCTACGAACCGGTTGCAAGCAACGATCTTCAGCTGTTAAATCAGTAATCCTTGACTGTTGTCGATCTTGATCATCATCATCATCCGCACCAATTGTATCGATTAGATCGGCCATCTGAGCCAACAATTTATCCTCATCCACATCCTCGTAAATATCAATCATTGGCTTCGATTCAATTTCAATTGTTATGCACAACAAGACGATTATGAGGACGGATAATTTAACACAAAATGATTGTAATGATTTCATGATTTTTCTTTTCAATCACTTCGATTCACTTATTTAATTTTTTAATTTATTGTTAGTCGCTTTATTATTTTAATGTTGATAAACTCTTCGTTATGGTTAAAAATGCACTTCACCGGTATAACAAGACTGATTTAAAATCCATCGCATTGCTCAAGTATTTATATATTTTATTATTCAATTTTTTTATTTTCAAATAAAAAAAATTTAAAATTCCACACATCGTTGTTGGTTTTTTAATATGTATTAATTTTAATCTTAAATAATACTGACGTATATTATGTACCGGAGGGTTATATACTAATTACCTAGCGATTCGCCGGTTTTAACACCATTTCTTACCATCAGTTAATTAATTAATAAAATTTTATTTAGAGATTATGGGACATAAAATATGGGTAAAGAATTAGTTAATTGAAAATTAAATAATCTGAAACTTATTTGGATTTAGGCTCCCACTGAATCGCTCTCCACTTCTATATTTTGTATATAAAATTAATTATAAATAAACATGAAAAATTTCTTTAATTCACGAACATTCTACTATGTTATAGCATATGAAGTTTTATGGTTGGTGGAATAAAGATAAAGGTAATGTTATCAAATGTTTGAAAAAAGAACACACTTACTTACGGTGGTTACTAGCTTTTTGCTTTCATCGTTAGTTAATTATGTAGTGTAGATGCATCCCAAACCTCTCCAATAATGATGGTAATTTGTATATCTAAATGTAAATACTTGAGAAATAAAAGAAATTAATCAAATATCACATTGAATCACTCAATGCTCCCAAAGTTTTCTTTCCTGTGTTCCGTCTCATAAGATAATATCGCGTATTAGTA
The DNA here is from genome assembly GCA_027564815.1 of Symmerus nobilis. Classification (NCBI taxonomy): domain Eukaryota; kingdom Metazoa; phylum Arthropoda; class Insecta; order Diptera; family Mycetophilidae; genus Symmerus; species Symmerus nobilis. The sequence goes on from JANTOP010088717.1 coordinate 29,907, forward strand.
ATTCTAACTTTTAGTAATTTTAATTTAGAAATAATTTTTCCTTATTTCGTGTAGTCCAATACGCAGAAGGCTTTTCGAATCCTTCGGGATAACCTTTTAAAATGTGTATATAGTTAAATCATTCCGATCATCCTTTAAATGATTTCATTGCCAAATTTATAAAATAATCTAAAATATAATAAATAATAAATACTGTATGTACAGAACGACTGACTGTATGTGTACATAATGAGAAAAAGTGTTAGCAAATTGGATAGTATTCCCAAATAACTGTAGAATTTCAACATCAAAATAGGGATTGATACTTGGGAATAGGAAAAAAATACAAATTAGCCAGGTGGTTAACGATCTGTGGCTAAATTTGAGGAATTCGTGAAAATCTTATGAAAATTCGACAATTTAAACTTAGTAAAAGGCTTGGACCGGAAAAATATATAAAAATTACACTGCTCTGCAAATTTTGGAAAACTTTCACCACCACGAATGGGGATAACATTTTCTATAGTAGAATTTTCCGTAGAATCCGAATATCTTATTGTTTTTTCTCGATGGGCTCCAAATTTCCATATAAATGGCAAAATTCAAAAAACTGCACTTTTGAGTGCACATACCTCACATAAATGCTTGTCTAAATTTAATTCAGGTGTGCAGAATTTTATATTTTCCTGTGCCGGAAAAAAAATGTAGTTAGATAAAAATACAAAATTTAAATATTTCGGTAAAGTTGAAATTTGTCGAAGAAATATCAGAAATTCGTAAAGGCTCGCACCGTGAATTATGAATATCAGACATCGGGACATTTGATTAGGATTTCCCGGTTATTTTCTTCGTATCCAAAAATAAAATGACGCAAGAACTTTGCAAATTAGTTGAGAAAAAATACCAAAATATCCATACTAAACATTTCATACAAAAGCTCTACAAAAACTTTAAAGCTCCCAGAAAGCTTTATTTTCCGAACCTTATTTTTTACATATTAAAACCTATGTTTCTTTTCCAGATAACGATGCTTTAACTAAATTTAAAATTTTCCCAAAAGAAGCTCAAAAAATCTCAAAAGCTCATCGAAAGCTTAAAATTAAAATGTCTCTTACATAATTCGGAAACGAATTTTCATACGATTCACTAAATTTAAAAGAGATATGAAATTTTCGCAGAAAGCTTATCCGAACTATTAAGAGAAACTCTAAATTTCGAAATTAATTCTTTACTTTTAAAAATCTATTTTCTATCCAGCAAACTATCATTTAACAAAATTTCAAATTTTTCCAGAATAAAGCTTTAAAAATTTCCTAAGCTCTTCGAAAGCTCTAAATTAAAATGTCATTTTATCTGATTTCGAATTAAATTTAATTCGATTGATTAAATTTAAATGAAAAATGAAATTTTCGCAGAAAGCTTACCCAAACTATTAAAAGCTTAACGAAAGCTCTAATTTTTAATTTACGTTTAAAAATCTATTTTCTATCCAGATAACTATCATTTAACAAAATTTCATCATTTCCCAAAATAAAGCTCAAAAAATCTCGAAAGCTCATTGAAAGCTTAAAATAAAAATATAATTTTATATAATATAGAACCTAATTTTTATTTGATTCATTAAATTAAAATAAAATATGAAATTTTCGGTGAAAACTTTATCAATCTACGGTAAGCTCAAAGAAAGCTTAAAGTTTAGAACTTCATTTTTTGCGTATTGAAATCTATTTTCTATCCAGATATCGGTCCTTTCATGAAATTTCAAATTCTCCCCAAAAAACATGCTTCAAAAATCCAGAAAGATAATTGAAAGTTTATATTTATGACAAATTCAGGCTGAAAGATAATTTGCATTCAATTCAATTCATTAAAGCCTCGGCAGAAATTTTAATTTTCCACAAAGATTTTAACTTTAAAGCTTTAATGAATGAAATAATATTATATTTTAATTAAAAGCTTTGGATACGCTTGATGATTATTGACAAAGTTATTAAATACAATAATTTCAGTTAGGCGTTCTTCTTCGCATTATCACGCCACTGCTATAATTATCTAGTTCATACAGATAATCTGCAGAATTTTTCATTATCCATGAAATTACATTTCTTTTGCATCTTTTCATCTGATATGAGTTAAGAGTTTGCGTTAGTTACAAATTTCCAATTCAAATTCAAAAGCTCTATCATTCATATTATTAGAGATAAGATATATGATCGAATGATAACTAGATTCAAATATAAGAAGAATAAATATCCAAAGTAAAGAAGTAAAGAATTTCTTATAATTAATCCAAAATGGCGGAATTATGAGCCAGTTTTCCGAGAAGGTCACAACGAGAGTTGTCAACTGGTGAAATTTTTTATAGCCGATTGTGAGCAAAGAGGAATTTCTGTGCCATTATTAATGAAAAATGAAAAATTCGCATATTCAGACACTTTTTAAAAAAAAACTTCGGATTTTAATTCACGTTTTGCTTCGAAAAAATTATTTTTGAAAGGGGGCTCGAACTTTTAAAAACTTAGAGACAGCGATTGCATTAAAAAATACTAGACTATATTTGGCAACGGTGTGTGCCAGGTTTTTGATAATAGGGAGGCGCAAACTATCAATGCCTTTCAGAAGCTGGAATGAAAAATCGATTCTTTTCAGAAAACCCGCTCTCCTGAAAACTAGTGTTTTTGCTTATATAAAAATATTATTATATGCAATTTTTTTCCACTTATTAACCTCTTTAACCTCTCCTCTCCTCTCCTCTTATTAACCTCTCTTAAAACCTATTTTAGGCTGAGAAAAAAAAAATGAAAGCAAAATTAAAAATGTACCTAATTTTGTATTGTCCATAAAAAATAATCTGTTTAGTTTTCTCACCAAAACCCGTGTTAAAGAATAGTTAACTACATAAATAATTATATATCTAAGTTTGAACTACATTGACTATTCGGTTCCTTAGAAAAATTCTGTTAAAGTAGCAGTAGTAGTTTAGTAGTTTTAGTAGTTTTCCCATGTGTTTTCAAAAACGGGGGAGACCCCTTAACAGATTTTTCAAAAACCTTTAGGTTCATCTAGAAAGTAACATTATAGAAAATATGTGTGCAAAATTTCATTGCAATTGAGCGAACTTTTGGAGTTATCGCTTCCACCAATTTGAAAAACATAGTTTTGAGAAAAACGCGATAAAAGTTTGCGAACAGTACAACTAGTAGGAGAGAATGGTCATGTTCATGGGCTATAACTTGAGAAATACTTTGAATTGAATTATTAAACTTTGGTGACATCTATTGAAGGTTATAAATCTGTGGTGTTTGGGTAAAGGAGTATATGTCAATTTTTTGTGAAAATTTGTATAAGTCATATAAGCCAGTTATCTGGCTTTAGATAGGTGATCTCTATGTTGGGATAAAGAGAAATAAGTGAAATAAGTCAGAATCTTATGACGTCATTGAAAAAAAAGGATGTGTAAAGGGGGACAACTGAGAAACATGGATTCGAAATGGAAAATTGAAAATTTGCAAAAATTGACATACCCCTTTACCCAAACACCACAGAAATATACCTCCCTCCTTAACAGGACTTTGGCTTAAATACTTTTTGAGGCAAAAAAAATTCATTAACATTGAGAGTTAAAAAATAACCTGCCGATACAGCTAGTATTTTTTTCGATATTAGAATATGCTCGCAGGAATCATAGTGCATTTATAAGAGACATCATTTAACCTCGATCTTATTTTGGTTACGAATTGACCTGACGATGAGAATGCCCGTTCCAACCACACTTGTCGGTGGAATAGCGAGCAATAGTGTAGCAACAGCTTCAAAATTAGGCGTTTAGCACCCTCTCCTGCAATACCGCAACATGTTTTTCTGATCTTTCATCTGATCTACATAATGCTTCCATTGTAAGTTTGACTGGCAGTAAGGTAGAAATAGTGCCTAATAATAAAGAATTCAAAGAGAATTCATGTTTAGAAAATGTCATGCTGTCAATGAGTAAAACCGATAAACCGGTTTTCATTACCGGTTTATTTCAAAATAATTCAAGAAATAAATATGATAAACAAACAATATAATTATTTTTATTTTTTATTCAATTAAAAAGCGCCTCTTCAGCCTAATACATACCTTTTGGGTCATATTGAGCCATTTGCCATTCATTCCAAATTCGCCTATTTCATCTATACAAATTTTTAGAAATAAAAATTTTAACAAAATGTCTGGTATTTTTTCCTAATCGAGTTCCTTTTATATCAATTGCTATCGAAAAAGTACCGTTATTTATAACATTACCTCTTCTTAGAGCCCTGCCGAGAAAACCACCTGCGTAATATACTTCTTTCACATCTCGTGATTTACAAGGGGAAACTGTAATTATACGTAAATTATATATATGAATATCATTAAAAATAAAAATAATATATGATGTTGTGTAATTGGTATGACGAATACGATATGAGAGTGAAAACTTTTACGACCGTCATTGTTTTTGAATAGTTTTTTTACATCTTTTCATGACATCAACTCCAGCATGCATTTTCGCACGTTGTATGGCATTTCGCAGAGGTTTGATTAATATGACACAATTTCGCAAACATGTTTTTATATGCTTTCACTAATTTTTTTTCAGAGGTGTTAGGCTCTAATTATCGATATTTAGAATTAAAATAAATAATTAATTCTTTGGTGTTGAGAAGCCCTTAAGAACCAGGAAACCGATTTTCTCATTAAGTTGCCAATTGTTGTTTTAATTATCTCCTGATAATTATAAATTATAAATTTCATTTCCTACAATTCATATTATTAATAAGAACAATTAAAAGCGATATGGTTTATTATTAAGTTTATTATTAGTTAGATAAGGTCTGCAACTTAATTCCTATTTATTTAATTTCTATCAATTTATAAGATCTACATATTGATGAGTTTTAATAGTATTTCTAGTATATTCCGCATTTGCATATACTGAATTGACATACTTAAATACTGATTTTCAGGGTATGTCCTGATAATAGTCTGATTCATAATCAATTAATTTTATCTTCGAAATATATCTTTTTCCTAACAATCCGTAATTACAATAATTTTATTCTGAAATATATATTTATGATCGATTTAATTAAAATAAAAATGCGGGAAACCAAAAAAAACAAAATTATATGGGCCGCCTTTCTTCTTATTTAAATTAACCGGTAAATTAATGATATTTTTATTTATTTAAAATTAAAATAATATACCATCATATATGTAGCAGCAAAATAAAAAAGTTAAATGATACATTTACAATTTTATGTAAATATGGCTTTTGTATGGATTTTTTAGGCGGTGCACGCACATTTGGGGAATTCCAATCGAATAAAAAAATTAAAACGTATATTGTATTGGGCAATTGTAATTAAGTAATTATTTGCAAGTAAATGAAAAATTGAAAATTAATTCGATAATAATGATGTCACTTGTACTTATTGGAGTTCATTTGTAATGGGTTTCATAAAATAATAAAAGGAAGTAGATGCACATTTTCTCACCACATTTTACTTTACTTCTGCAATCTAGTAATACCTCATCTCTATGTATCGACCTTGTATCGACGATCGTCGATTAAATATTAAATTAATGATTAAATTAATAAAAATTAAATATCTTCTAATCGATTAAATATTGAATATTACTGAAAATCAAACAATTTATAAATTTCGGAAATTTGACACAATCCGAAATTTAGAAAGAATCGAAAAATTTACGTACAAATTAAATATTTTTGATAAAATTTCAGAAAATTTCGTAACAAAAATTAAAGATTTCTATAATTTGTAGGTAAGTACATCTATCTTTCGATTTACACGTTAGTATCGTTCTATAACAAATCGTGTAAATCGGAACCGTCTAAAATGAGACACAGCACTCATATAAAACAGGAGCCGCAGTTTCAAGCCATAGATATAGACATAATTACCGTATAAAAATACAAACAGTTAATGCTGAAGTGAAGATCGGCTCTTTGTCTTAGTCGCCTGTTTTTATGCGTATAGAAGAAAATCTTGAATCTTGACATCTTGACATGTCCTCAGTAGCCAAATTCTAAATATTTGAGAGATCAGAACTGTCTTCTGAGGAAACTTTAAAAGTTTTCAAAATGTTTAACATTCTCCCTTCGTCCGACTTATTTCGCCGCTTCCTACCAGAATAGATAGACTGTTTTTTGGATAAGCCTTCTGTTCAGTAATATTCATGATATCGAAACATAAAGCAATTTCAACACAGATTATTAAATTACCAAGGAGGATACCTTTATATATTTGATTTGACGGAAGATTCTTTCGATGAAACAGTATTAAAATTTAAATTCCATTTTAAATAATTTAGAATCAAATTTCTATCCTATTCGTTAAATTTCAATCAAACATGAATTTTTGACCAAAAGCTTTCCGAAAAAATTAAAAGCTCAAAGAAAGCTGTAAGTTTCGAACCAAATATTTTACATCATCTTTTCATTCAAAAAATCTTCAACTAATTTATAAGACTTTTCAAAACTTGCTAGAGATAATGAGAAATTTCCTCCAGAAAATACCAGAAAATAAGCTTAGTTCTCTAACTACTTCATCCGCTATTGTATTAACCAGCAGTTTTAACGGTAATTATACGAACAATGGTTGTTCAAACCTCTGCACGATAAAATTTTCTCTACCAAATCGAACTGTCATTATATCCTTGGCCAATAATTTTTCCGGTTGAGCCCTCACTAACTCCTGAACAGAGAGGGTCCAATTAAATTGGCTATGGTACCAAATTATTCTCGAAGACCTGAAAACAACCATCTTCCTTAAATACTAATTATTTTCTTTCCTAACGAGAAGACATATTTTCAAAACGGTAGCAGAGAATTTGATAAGATTTTACAATCGATTTAAATCATCATTCGGTTACTTATTAAAATTTATTACGTCAAAATCTATTAATAGAATTCGGCGTTATGAACAATTTGCCGAAGTTCGATTTTAAGGTGACGACAAGTCAAATTTCTGTTGGTTTTGGTCTACCTATCACTTATGTAAAATATTAACAATTTTAAATACCTGTATCCTTCGTTTACTGTTATTCTAAATTTGTCTGTCCTGGCCCTGGTGCTGACTAGGACCAAGAGAATAAGGTTCGACATTCTAAGTACATAAATAAAACAATTCAAATAAAATTTTTTTTTCCAAATTTATTTCAAATATTACTGCTTCAAATATATTCATTGCGGATAAAATATTAACAACGGTAGAATTATGCCCGGCGTTGGAACGGGCAGTATTGCTATCCCTCTCTCAAATTTGGTATCACCGAGAATGAGCCTGATTTATGAATTGGCATAATATTGGTAAATTTTCCATTAATTGGAAAAAATTCAGCATTGAAGATATTAAATTATAGAATGCTAGGGGTTTATGTAGTTGAGAAGCACAATTCTTGATAAAAATAGATGTTATATGGAATCAGGACCAATAAGACCAATAATTCAATAAGTGTCTCTGAAAAATCAACAACCAGGGTTACAATACCAATACCTTTCTTGACATTCAAAGATCATAGAGCTTGATCGTTTTTCTATTTAGTTTCGGGATGGAGGAGGTGTTTCTAGAAGTGACACAGCTGTCCACGGTTTTCCATGCTGTGCTGGTGAGATCAACGGTTATGTCCATCAGGTTCCTGATAATTAGTCGTAGTGGGATTTTGACAGTTAAATCAGCTAGCTCTATGCTTATGTATTGTTGAGCCCTATTCTCATTACACTCGTACCCATTGTGTCCGGGGATCCAGAGGACGTGTATGTTCGGGGACTTAATGCATTTAAGAGCAGTCATAAACGAGCCCAGATCCCACTGCATTTGAGGCCGTGGCCGTGGCCCCAATATTCAATATTTTATACCATCAGTGAATATGGGAATTCGATTATCTCGTAAAAAAGAATGCGAATTCCATGAATTCCTATTTAGTATCTGAAATGACTTATTGAGTCTCGAGATGAAAATTTTTTTTAGATATTGTCGATCTGCATCGGAGCAACAAATCTTTTGAATTGGTAAAATATTCTGCAATGACCTAGATTCCTCAATCGCAATGCAGTTCTGGCGGCGACATACAGTCAGAAACATTCAGTTGTATACGGCTATCTTTTTTAAACAAAATGATATGTGCGTGCATCAGCGACAGCGAAGTTTAGGTTTTTTTCTTAAATGCCAATTGATTACATGATCTATCATTGAAGATATTGC
>JANTOP010088718.1:0-19764 GCA_027564815.1 Symmerus nobilis
ACCCAGCTTCCACTTAATTTCTTTTTTCACCCGCGTTCTCCTTGGCCTCCACTTCTCTTGTTCTCTCAGCCGTAACAGAGCGCTTAGATATGGTGGAGGTACCCAACAGAGTGCAAGGTATCTCCCATATGTTGATCTGATGCGTTCGAGTAAATCCCAAATTCCTCACTTGGGCTCACCTACTACACTTACCAATAAAACGCACAATTGTATACCCAACATTTATCTAACTAACTTTTTATACTTTAGGTTGATATCGACGAAGACCTTTTGAATGAACATGGATCCCGAGGAGCACCATTACTGTGCGATTATTTAAAGCGTCGTGAATATCCTTTAAAAATTGAAATATACCGAGGAAGTATTGCTCGAGAGCATTATTCATTACTCAATACGGATGCCGTGGTTGCAATAGAATTGTTAGTGGCTAAATAGAATAAATCAATGGTGTTCGCTTATTCATACATGGATTTTTTCTAACTATTGCAGAATTGAGCATCTATATCCCGATGTTCTTGACAATGTTCCTTTCGTACTATTCGAATATATGAAACCGAACTTAATTATTGTAACGACGCCAAATAGTGAGTTTAATGTATTGTTTGGTGATGTAAAATTTGACAATGGATTTCGTCACGAAGATCATAAATTTGAGTGGTCTAGAGAACAATTCCAAGATTGGTAAATTACACAGTAATAAAATAATAACTATCTTATTCATATATATTTCAGGGCTCATAATCTATGTACTCGTTATCCCACATATGGCGTCACTTTTATAGGTATCGGCCAGGGACCGCCTAATACAGAATGTTATGGCTGCTGCTCTCAAATGGCAGTTTTTGTTCGTCTGGATTTTATAAACGATATTGATCCTAAACAATTAGATTTACCGGCAGATTCAGTTAGCAACCAGTACTCTTTTATTTTTCCATCAACCAACAACGATACAAATCAACAATCAGCTGATTCCCGACCTATTCCATATTTTGATGATGACATGGGTGAAATTATTTTACCTGCATCATCATCTGGTGTACAATCGACTGAACGATTATCGACAGGGACAACACGATACGTTACTGATGATCATTGGGAAAATTTAGATATAGATTCCGATGAAGATTGTGAGGAAGATTATCGTGAAATTGTACCTAAAATGGAGTTGATCTCCATCCATAATCCGGCGAATGCATTTCCATCGGAAGAAAATAACAACGAAGTAGCAGATGATGATTATAAGTTATTATTTAGACATGATTATCCGGTAGCGGAACCAGATGAACGAACGGTAGATGAGAAAGTATTGGACGAGGTGCGACAAGCCCGTCATCGATGTCTTACAATTGATGATCGATTTTATGATTACGAATTAGGTTTGCATTTTATTCCGATGTCGCATTTCTTTAATATTTGTCATCATTTGATTGAGGATATCGATAAGTTAAGGTATTATAAATGTAAGAGAAAACTATTAATTCATATATGAAAGTATTTTATTTTTAGAACAATCTTGAAAAAACATGGATACGAAATATTGCCTAACGATAATATGCAAATCGATCCAAACATGGACCCTGATAATATTATAGATAGTGATGATGAACGATTAAATTCGAGTGATGATGAGGGTATTGAAAATGATATTGAAAATATTTCTTTCAATAGGCCGGCACAGCCGGTGGATGAGGAAGAGATGTGGTGATTGATCAAAAATTTGCAAAATTTATGTTAAAATTTCGTATTTTATAGTCGAATAAAAAGATCTCTATTTTCTTATGACAACTTTCTTCATTCATAATTCTCATAGAAATGATGTAAAACGACTTTATGGGACATCATTATTACAATTTAAGGGGGCTCGAACTATATCAACTTGGAAATAGCAATTTTTTTTTTAATGCATAAAAAAATACTAGGCAATATATCGCAACGGTGTCTGTCAGGTTTTTGATAATAGAGAGGCCCAAACTATCGATGCTGTCCAGAAGCTAGAATGAAAAGTCGATTCTTATCAGAAAACTAGCTATTTTAAAATGGGTGTTTTTTCTTATATAAAAATCGTTTTAGCAAAAACCATATAACCTACATCATCCAATTTTTTTTCCTTTTATTAAAGTATAGCATAACAACACTTTAACACGGGGGTTTGGCTTAAAAATTATTGGAGGCTGAGAAAAAAAAATTCAAGCAAAATAAAAAATTTACCTAAATTTCTTTCCTCGAGCAAAAATTATGTGTTTAGTTTTTTCAAAACTATATAGCCCTATATAGATAAGTATATAGATAACTAGATAGGTAAATAAGATAAATAAATAGATAAATACAGTTATCCTCCTTATAACACGGTACTCTTATAACGCGATTTCATATTACGCGGTTTCATGTCCCTCGTATAACACGTGTTTTTCCCCATATAACACGCGATTTCCCGCATATTTCTGTACTGTGAAAATTATAATGATTTGTACAGTTCATAATTGATTTGGCGCACCTTTACACATTTTTGAAATTAACATTATTTTAAACGATTAAAGTTAAACGTGAATTATTGGTACATAACGCGTAAAACCAAATATACATATACCTTCATAATGAACATTACTAATTTGATCAACTCGTGTGAAGGTACCAATAAAATTACGTAGTCTGAAAGCTATATTATGAATATCTCAAGTAATTTTTAATTGATAAGTAAAAACCTTTCTGAATAGGTTAAAATATTTCCTATAACATAGAAGAAGAAGATACAAGAAGAAAAATTATTCTAAAATTATATTTTATATTGTAATTCGAAAAATTAAACAAGAATTAAATAATTTTTTTTTAAATTTTTTGCTTCAACAATATAAAATTTCTCTAAAAAATTTAGCTAATTCCTAAAATTATATCTTCTCTGGTTTGGCTACAATACTTAAATTAAAAATTCCTTACACTAAAAGTGCGGAAAAAAGTAATCGATTTTGAAGTGGGGAAAAAATTGTTTGCTACGAAAGGTTACCAAGATCCTTTAGATTTAATCTGGGGGTGAAGAAATCCTCGCAGTTCGATCACCCCCTAATGTACAGGTGGCATGAAGAGTATGTAATTTTCTACATTTGGCACAAATAATGCTGAAATTTATCGGAAAAAATGCCTTCAGCTTACTACCCATGTATAGGAACCACGTAGTTCGACCTCCTTCTGACCCGATTTGGCTCTGGCGCACTACCCAATATAAATCGGTTGGAGGAAAATAATGTAGATTCCGTGGAAAAAGACTGCAATCCACCAAACACCCCAGAGCTTCGCACCATTGAGCTGTATTGGGCTATGATACAGCGGCATTTTTAGCAAAAAGGAGGTGTTGCAGCGAACTTAAGCGAGTTCAAAAAATTATGGATGCCCGCAACAAAAAATATTACAAAAGAGGAAAGTACGGGCATTCTATCTATACTAATTAATATAATGAATGATTTTTTTTACGAAATAATTACGAATTAGAATAAGTCATCGACTTTTGATTTTTTAGTACATTATTATAAATAAATCTTGATTTATTATTTGTGTGCACTTCCTTTCTGGAAAAAGCCTTAGATAAATTACATAAATTTAACATTCTGCCATAATTATTAATTTTTTGATTTTATAATTTGTTGCCATAATAGCAAAAAAAATTTGTAATTTTGGTCCTGACCTAATACAGGGTCATAAAATCTATCATTGAATCGTAGAACGCAAATCTTAAATAGCAGGCGGGATCGAGTGAGAGCTCATTTAAATGGCTTTTTTAAGAATACAGCCGATTTCGAAATTTATCAATAGGACCATTTATCGCCGAGTTATGCACATTTAATTGTTATTGGAAGTCGAAAGGAAGCGTCAGTATTACCCTAATCAGTCTAATCTAATGCCTTGTATAATGATTTCTTGTTTCATTTAATTTTTTTTCCTTACATATTACATAAATCACTGCCAACGTTGGAGAAAAATATGAACAATTCATTAAAAAAAAAATACCGAAAATTGGCTTATTTCTTGCATCTTAATTTGCTTTCCGCACTTAACTCTCTCGAGTTCTTTATTAATAAAAAATTTATGTGAAACAAGTAAATAACAGCTTACAGTCTGTTCATAATGCAATAATATTAAACTGAATTACTAGCGACATGCTATCATCATAGTTACAACTTTGAGACATGAATAGAGATAATTTGTAATCGTAATATGAAAGATCGTTTGGTTATCTCTGTTCAGCAAACTATTTACAATTAAAAGAAAATTTAATTTTTATAAATTTTTATTTGGTTTTTATTTTATTTGAAGTTTTATATAATTTGATATATATACATATTGAATTAAAAATTAATGATTTTTCAATATATTTAATAATTATTTTGTAAATGTAAACAAGTCAAATGTGATGATGCGCATAACTGATCATCCCTTTTTATTTATCACTTAAAATAATTTTGTTTATTTTTAAATAATATATAAAGCGATTTATCCATCTACTATTTACTATCTGATTATATAGAAATTTTTGTTTTAATTATTGACTTTTACATGTTAGAGAAAGAAATAAATTAATTAGAGAAAGGATAAGTTATAAAATTTGAATTTTTTTTACGATTCGATTAAACGATAAAGATTTCAAAGATTAAACGATTTTAAGAATTTTGTTATATACTTATCATAAATGTATTATACTTATTACATAAATGAGTATAAAATTATGGGATTATAAAAAAATGCCAATTAAATATAATATTGTATAAATAGTAATGTATATAATTTAATTAGTATACTGTCGATATTTAAAAAAATGTTTAATTATTTTTATATGGAAATTTTTTATAAATTAATAAATATATTGTCCTTGTCCAAAGAAAATTCTTTTTCGGAAATGTTTCTTTTTAATAAAAATATATTTATATATATACGTACAATATTTTATATAATTATCCATTAGTCAGATTCTACAATTCTGCAACAAAACGGATTTTATAGATTAAAAGAAATGATTTTCTGCAAAAAAATATATGTTCAAGTCTAAAAAGTATTTTTCTATGAGTACAATTGTGTCTAATTCTTGTTGCCCATAAATGTTTAGAAAATAATTTACGAGTAACGTTCGATTTTTAAAATCCGGAATTTTTAAACAAATTAATTAAAAATATAAAAGCCAATAAAATAAATCTACGTTCTAACAAACGAATAAAGTCATATCGATTTTCACTGATCGTCAGAATCGTGGTCAAATCGTTATTTTTAATTTTTGTCAAAGTAATCCGGAAATGCAGAAAATATCAATTCTGTGGGCACAAGCATTTCGTGTACTTCGTCAAGTGTACTTAAGACAAAATTGAGTTTTCAGCACCATGGTATTCCCCATATACGATTACGTATACCCACAAAAATTCTCGAACGAATTCTTTAATTTGGCCAAAATATAGCTATTTGAAGAAATGCATAACCGCGTAAGTTCATGTATTTGAATAAATTTTTAAAACTTTAAATCGCTCTCCTGAAAAATTGCAAAAATCGACTTAAGCCGTTATTGCTTGTTGCCACAGAATTGTTTCTCACTTTTCTAGTATGGAATTGGCAAATCTACTATCTATAGAGTTCAATGTTTTCAGAATAGAAAACCACCAGATCGGAGAGAACATTTTTCCAGGAGAACATTTTTCCGGTACACATTAATCGAACAGCATCGTTTGAAGAACATTACAGCTGGAAAAGTATCAAAATCTTTACGATACTAAGGAAGTTTAAATCTGCTCCAATAACTGTATTGAATTATTTGAATACTATGCAGCGTAAGAAACGAAAATCAGCTCTAAAAGTTACCGAACAACAGATTGAGACACAAAAAGTGCGTCCGCGAAAACTCGTGGAAGAAATATTTTAAGCAAAACGCGCGGTGAAATGCGTGATGGACTTCAAGAGGTACTTGACGGCAATGAATGGCAACTAATAGATTATTTTAAGATCTTGGAACGTTTTGCTGATGAAAATTGAAAATATATGTATATACGCAAAGCAAAGTTCCTATAGAAAATTATGATATATATATACTATATAGAGATACAGTAGTGTTCCACAATTTATATTTCCACAATTCCACAGTGAAGAAATTTATAGAAAATATCGTCACAAAGATGAGATAGTGTTTTGGCTGGATTTAGCAAGCTAAAAAAAACGTGGGCGACTCCAGATGCAAACAACTGTGCATCTACAAATATTAATACTGTACAAATGTAGCTGAACATTTAATTGTATTATAGATAGGAGTAAATATAAAAATATAAGTTTTTCCGAATTAAAAAAAAGCGAACGTTATAAGCTTATGGACATATTTAAAATTACAACTGGTAGTTTAACAATATATCTAGCAGTTTAAGAATGGTATATGACATGCGGTTAGTTACTATTTAATAATGATGCCAACAGCGTTACACAAATTATTTATAGCGGTTCTGAACTTTTCAAATATTGCTGGTATACTTTTCCTTTCTTATAATAAAAAACAATAATATTTGTTTGCGTTGTAATGGCAGTAGTCTGCTGATCTGCAATCGAGGGTTAAAAACAACTCGATTTTCTCATTGAAATTTTTGGAATGGTTAGTCATTGGTCAATAGTGTAATATGGTTCCATTTTACTAAAAAAAAAAAAAACTTACTGATACTTTAATCATTCATTCGGTACACCACCACTTTGAATTTGTTCTATTGTTTTCCTTTGGACCGACGTAGGTTTCGCATAGCTTTCTGAATTTAAACGTCTTATAACATATTTGGTCATATGCATTTGCGAACAAATTTTCCGATTAGAATTCGATAAAAATTGTAAGGCGTAAAGCTTTTTGAGTCGCTTTGTAAACCCATCACCAGAGTTCCTAGTTAAAATACTTTTTGTACGCTATAAATAATTCCTATCGTTGTTTGATAAATTTTAAAACTATTCAAACATTTGATAGGATAACAACTGACCTACAATAATGGTCAAAATAATTCGTAATACAACGTCTTCAAATACAGCAGATTTGAAACATTACCAGATGCTGTTCAGTCATTTGTAGTATAGTAATTTATGGTATAAACTAGATTGTATATTTATGAAATAGTTAATAGTTATACGAAAGCGTTTAAAATATTCCCAAAAGTTAATACCAGTTGGAATAAAAATTGTCCGCAAGCAAGATTTTTCTTTAGGCACCAAATTCAAAATTTGGGTTAATTAATTTCTTCCGTTCGCTACTGGTATTTATTTTTTGATCGGAAAACAATACAATTTTCTTTACAATTTTACAATTGAACGATTTCATGCTATATTTAGCAAAATTGTGCATTTATAATTAGATAAATATGTTTTGTTTTATTTTTAAATACATTAATAAAATTTAAAATACGAACTTGAAGAAGATTGAAAGAAACTTTAATTCCTAACATTTTTTTTGGGTCACATTTAAAATTTTATAATTTGAAAATCCCTTCCTAAAAAATTTCATTTACTTTTTTAATACTAAATTTGAATATTATAAATGTGAAATTGAATTGTTATCTTCTTTTGTGTGGATTTTCCTCTTATAAGTAACCTCCGAATGTATGAATGTTAATAAAAGTTAGAGAACTCTTTATTTATGTTAAATTATCCGTTTTATGTTTTTGTACGGTAGCTTTAAGAGAGAAAAAGAACTAATAAAGAATTCTTTATATTTAAGAACGTTTATACATTCGGGCATAAAGTAATTTATATAACCAACAATATTAGCGATAATAAAATAAATATGTAACCTTGGTTTTAAATTTGTGAAGAACGGTTTCATAAAATCAGTTTTTAGAAAGTGGTGAATTCGTTGTTTCTTTTATCAATAATTCACATTCGAATTCACACACTAACCGCTTATCAGTACGCTTGCGCCTCCTTATAATCACTTTGATCTAAGGTGAAAAAGTCTTCTAATTTCCATTGTAACGTTTCGAATGTTGGTCGCCGCATTGGATCTTTATGCCAACATTCCAGCATAATTTCGTACAATGGCGCTGAACAGTTTGGTGGCGATGGCATACGGTAACCATGTTCCACTTGACTTAATACTTCAGCATTTGTCATCCCTAACAATATTAAAAAAATATCAATATTTAATATTTAACGAGAAACAAGTTAAATGAATTCACCTGGATATGGAATACGACCATATGTCACTAATTCTGTTAATAGAATACCAAAACTCCATACGTCCGATTTGATAGAGAATTTACTATAATTAGCTGCTTCTGGTGCTGTCCATTTTATAGGGAAGCGGGCACCTACTCTAGCTTCATATTCATCTTCTTTGATTAATCTTTTTGATACAATAAAAATTTAACTTAAATTATTAACTAATAAATTCAACGAATTTTTACCTAGCTAAACCGAAATCAGCAATTTTAACAATATTATTGTCAGCTACGAGTACATTTCGCGCGGCTAAATCGCGATGAATGTAGTTTTGTGATTCTAAATAAGCCATACCAGCAGCTATTTGGGCGGCCATATCAATTAATTGCGGTAATAACAAATTCCGACCTTTACCTGAATTTATTAGTAAATATATGTCAATTTAAATTGATGGAATTATAGCTTTTCAGGTGTGAAATATGGACCTAAAAACTCATTACTAATAGTTATTTACCTTGTAGATAATCAAGTAGGGATCCATGTTTCATTAATTCCGTAATAATGTAAATCGGCTCCTCAACTGTACAGACTGCATACAACTGTATTAATTTTCCGTGTCGCAATTTTTTCATAATTTGAGCTTCAGCTAAGAAATCTTTGGCATCCATTGTGCCTAAATAGACAAATAAGAAAATTCATTTAATATTATTTAAAATACTAAGAAAATTCATAGTTGAATAAAAAAGATTAACTGTACCTGATTTTAAGGTTTTTATTGCAACAGGTGTTGTATTGTTCCATAAACCTTCCCATACATCGCCAAATTGACCGGACCCAAGTTTACGAACAAATTTTAATGAGCTACGATCGATTTCCCATTGATCACGCGTTCTATGCGATAGTCCTTCCGTTACAGGTTTCTCAATCTAAAGAGTAAAAAGAAATATTTATCATTACTTTCGCCTAATTTGGATTACAATATTTTCAACATTGCTTTCTACTGATGAGGGATGATTATTGACATCTATACGAAAAATAAATTATTATGTAAGTGTTCTTGTGAAATTAGAACTTAATGAAAAATGTAGTGAAAATGGGTTACATTGACCAAACGAAATGAAAACCTCTAGCACGGATATTTCAATTGAAACATTCGGATATTTACGTCGTTCAAATTTGAGACGTAAATCCAGGAGGAGCAGTGGCGCCAATTCAAGAAATTCTTGGGGGGGGGCAAGGAAATTTAGGGGGGGGGGGGCGAACGAATAATAGACATAAATATTTCATATATTTTTTTAATTTTGGTAAAAAAAAAAGCTTTAAGCGCCTGCATGCCATGGGAAAGATTCAGAAGATCGGAAAATAGGTGCCTCATAAATGAGATAGATGGCAGAAGGAACGACGTCACAACACCTGCGAAATACTGTTCGCACGAAACAAAGGAAAGCATTATTTGCATCGAAATGTTATTGGCGACGAAAAGTGGATATTTTTCAAGAATCCCTCGCGCATGACATCGTGGGTTCACCTCGGCGAACCAGCGACATCGTCCGCCAGACCGGATCGCTTTCGAAAAACAACAATGCTGGGTTCTTGATGGGATCAGAAGGGTCTACTACGAGCTGCTAAAACTGGGAGAAACTGGCGATGCTCAATGCTACCATCAACAATTGGTCAAACTCAACCGAGCCCTGCACCGCAGAAGGACCACATTTACCTGCAAAGACATGAGCGGCTAATTTTTCTTCACCATAACGCACCATCGCACATATCAACTTTAGTTCGCAACTACTTGGAGGCGCTGAACTGGGAGGTCCTACCCCACCCGCTTTTTTCAGCAGACTTTGCTCCTTCCGAGTACGACTTGTTTTCGTCGAAGAGCCATGCACTTGCTGAGGAGCATTTCAATTCGTATGAAGACGACCGAAAATGGCTTCACGACTGGTTTGCCTTAAAACCGAGGACTTTTATTGGCTGGGTATCCACACCTTGCGAGAAAGATGGGAAAGATGTGTAGCTAGCGAGGGCCAATACTTCGAATAAACCATTTTCTCATTTTCAAGAAGTATTTTTATGTGTTTTTCATAGTGAAAAAACGGTAATTCTGAGGTTATAGACCTGGTAAGATCATATTAACTCAAGAGCTGAAGCTTCTTGAACATTTGAAGCGCCGAAACTTCTCCGATTTGGGCTCTGCAAAAATTTGAAGAAAATCCTGAACTTCATCGAAAAATTATCTTCAGCGATGAAGCTCTAATTTTTGGATTAATCGCATTGTCAATAAACAAAATGTGCGTGTGACCATGTGGTGTGGACCGAGTTTGCTATCGCGCCATGTTGCTAGACTATTTTTTGATAGAATTGGATGGGCTTGACATGCCACACAGCTAGTCAAACAATTGATCTATTGTAGGGAAAGTTCGGTAATCGCGTAAGCTCAGGAAATGATCCGGTTGAATGGCCTCACTCATGCGATTTAACGCCGTTCGATTTCTTTTAATGGGGTCCGTCAAGTCGTTGGTTTATGCCAACAAGCCAATAATCGTTAAGAGGCACACAGGAACTAGGGCGGAACAAGAGTTGCAGGATAGAATTCGATTGATATTGGAACTTAATTTGGGTAGAATAAGGCGACCTGAGCTGGAAGTTTGTTCGAGTCGTGTCGGGTCAACTTGATAAAAATTCATACATATTTTTTTGCGCAGACCTGACACGACTTGAACAAACTTCCACCCCTGATATGCAATTTAAGAAATCGATGTGATGGACTCCTCTCAAAACCTTACTGGAATTGATATTCAAAGATTTCTTTTTGATTGGGCGGCCTACTAGTATCTTTGACTGCCTACGTGCATACGGGAGGCCCAAATAAGTTTATCCACATAAGTTTACGATCTAGAAAACTTAAGACTTATGGCATACTACAGGTAGTACTACAATGTGATACGCGAGGATAAATGAGTGTGTCTTATTTAGGCATTCCGAGCTTTTACGTAATTATATTTGAGAGGAGCAAAATTGATCTTAGGGAGCTTTAACAATTTAAATTATGTCTGTCGCAAGCTTTTCGTCATAACATTAGCTTAATGGATCTGTTTTGTAACAGGTCTTGCGTCACACAAATTATTATCTAATAAAAAGTTCATTTCTGACGACAAGACGATTAGATCTTGAAGCCGATATCAGCATTTATTACATTAAAAGCTCCAATCGATTTCTTGAAGATCTTTATTAGTATTTCCATCCTTTTTGCAAATATTAATGTAGGAAAATTGGATCATGATTTCAAGAGCTTTTTATTTGATTTTGATTTCGCTGACCTTGTAAATTTATGTGGAGCTTCTGTCGGTACATTTTGAGTTCTGTTGCAGTTAAATTATTTGGATGGAAAATTGATGTCAATTATGACAAAAATTATGTTCCTTGCCAAAACATTAATTGAGCTTTTAAGCTTTCGTGGCTTTTAAGCTTTTGTAGAGAAATTTCATGTTTGAATAAAATTTAATAATTCAGATGAAAATTAGATTTGTAAAATATGTTACTCAAAATTCAAAGCTTTCGCTGAGCTCTTAAGTTTAGCTTTTATTGTACCAAATTGAGTTCCGTTGTTGTTGATAACGGGTACGGCATAAATAAAGAGTATTTCATTGGCTGGTTGATTGATCTGTAAGCTCTGGCGTAAGAATAATCGTCATGGGGTTTAAATGGAACCTCTCAAATTTATCAATCAATTTGCAGACTATTTTTTGAAATTGAATTTTTAAATTAAGAAAATTTCATTCGATTTAACTGAAATTTTTTTCATGAATACTTCATTAGGTAAACCAAAAACTAATTTCAGGATTTTGGGGAAAAAAATTTTTTTGAGGCATTTTTGAGCATGGAAAATCCTTAATCGATTTCTGGGCTGTTTTCTTTATTGATAATTTTGAAATTGAATTTTCATTCAGAAAATTTCGTTCAATTTAGCTGAAAATTTTTTCCTGAATAATTTATTAGCTAAATCAAAATGTAATTTAGGATTTTCGAAAAAAAAAATTATTGGGCAAGTACTGAGCTTGGAAAAATTATTAATTTTCTTCTATGCTTTTCATCGATAATTTGACTGATTTTTTCCATAATTTTGAAATTAAATTTCGTTAAATTTGGCTGAAATTTTCTCCCTGAGCTCTTTATGAGTTAAATCAGTAACTATTTTCAGGAATTTGGAAAAACAAATCTTTTTGAACGAGTTTGAAGCTTCAAAAAATTGTTCATCTTCTTCTATGTTCATCAATCGATTTTTTTGGCTATTTTCCTAAATGATAATTTTGAAATTCAATTTTTATTAAGAAAATTTCATTCGATGCAGCTGAAATTTTTTTCCTCGATATTTCATTAGCTAAATAAAAAACTAAAATTCAGGATATTTGGGAAAAAATTGGAGAATCGTTTTTAGAACTTAATTTTCAATCGCGGCGATTGATTGAGAAAGCTTATTTCTATCTCGTATTCCTGGAACCGTATTAATCCCTGGAATGTAGCAAAGTCTCATTTAATTACCGCCGTAAAATACCCGTTCCTGCCTTTACCCCATTTACTGTCTATCTATTTAGCAGTGGACGTCACTGCCTCCCAATCAAGAAATCCTACGATTTATTATCAAATTTTGAATGATTCGCTGATCGTTAAAAAGTCTGCGAAGGGCAAGTCGTAACAAAAAGGTTGAGTTTGTGATAAAAGTTTGCTAAATGTACGAAAAATCGGAAGAGAACGAGCAAAGCGTATAAGTTTCCGGAAAAGTCTACCAAAAAGTTGATCAAAATTAGAGAATTTTTAGCGCCATCCCATCATCATTATACGTATTGAAGTCTGTTTTCCATCTAATTAATTTAGTTGGAACAAAACTTATAATTTTATGAAAAAAGCTCTAAAAAAATCTGCAAAACTTATCGAAAGCTTTTGACTAAAATTTAATTTTATACATTTAAGGCGATTAATTAAAATTTTGTTAAAAATTAAATTCTCGTGAAAATTAAAAGCTCAGAAAGCTTTAAGTTCCTCATATATTTTTATAATAATTCAGGCCTATTTTCCATTTAAATCATTTATTTGGAACATAAATTATAAATTTAGGAAAAAAGTTCCAAAGCTCAACGAAAGCTTGATATTAAAATAAATTTTTATACATTTTGAAACCTATTTTTAATCCGATTAATCAAAATTATGTTAAATATGCAATTTTCGAGAAAAAGCTCTGAAGGAAATTAAAAGCTCCAAGAAAGCTTTAAGTTTCTGATATATTTTCATATCAATTAAAGCCTGTTTTATATCTGAATAATTTATTTTGAATGAAATTTATAAGTTTATGAAAAAAGTTCCAAAAAAAATCTTAAAAGCTCTTCGAAAGCTTTAGATTTAAAAATTGTTTTATATATTTTGAGCTTTATTTTCTATCCGATACTTACCTGATTCGAAATTTACAATTCTAAAAGAAAAGCTCCACAAACTTCACCGAAAGCTTTCTATTACAGTTCGAAGTTACTCATTTTGGATTCAAATTTTTATCTGATTCATTAATTCAAAATAAAATCGATATTTTTCGTACCAAAACTCCGCAGAAAAGATCGATCTGGAATTTTTTCTTGGTAATCAACCTTCCAGAATCGATTTAACATCCTGGAGAGACTCCCAAATTACGAGCGTACAAGAGAAATACATAAAGAATACAAATATTTACTCTGACGAACATCACATTTAACTGTGAATGATTCAGAATCATAATTACAACCCCCAACTAGCTGAAATCGAATGCTTGTGATTGAGATGAAAATGGTCGGGAAAACATAAAAAAAAAAAACAGCCAAAAGCAGGAAAAATCCTGGAAATAATTAAAAGAAAGTCGCCTTAAAAAAAAGGTCAAATAAGTTAGGAAAAAGTCAGAAATATGCGATAAAAGTTCTGACTAACATCGAGAACATACCAAATTTTGGAAACAAGCAGAAAAACTCGATGGAGTATGAGAATAATCCGGAAAAATCAGAACAATTCGTTAATACCATAAAGAGATGCAGTAGAGTTGGGAAAATGGCGGGAAAACAATTGGGATCAGAAAGAAGTCAGGAAAAGTTGTGAAAATTTCAAGAAAAATGTATAAAGACTAGTAAAAGGTGGGAAAGACTCAGAACAGGTTACATTTTCAGTAAAATTCCGACTTTTCGCCCAGTTATCCCAAGAAACCGTACGAAAGTGATAACAGGTTCAAACAGCGAGGGGGCGCTATTCGGAAATTTAAACACAACGGGTATTTAAAACTCTGGTTTCTTATTATTATTATTACTTCTTTCCTCATATACTTTATTATTTTGTATTCATTTCTTTCGATATTTTGTATAATTGTACAATGGAAAAACTGTATTATGTATAAATTTATATTAAAAACAGAAATTATTGGGTCCGTCAAATATGAAATGGCCGTTTTATTCCTGATCCGTCGCCCATTTACCAACCTTCTTCACCTTCCCAATCTGTTGCAGATGCGTCAATATGGTCGGCTTGGAAACGTTAAACTTAAATGCTAATTCACCAGCACTGAGCGTTGGATTCAATTCGATCGTCATCTTAAGTTCGTCATTATCAACTTTTAATTTCGGTCGACCGCGGGGCTCATTTCGGAGATTAAAATTTCCCGATCGGAATTTCTTAAACCAAAATCGAACGGTACGTTCATTAGTGGCGTCCGTACCAAACACCTCGTTAATGTTTCGGGTCGTTTGGGCCGCTGTCGTCCGACGAAGAAACTCATATTTATATACAACCCGAATATCTGACTCCTCCATTATCGACTGTGGCAATTTCATAGTTGACGACCCGATACCATTTATTTCTCTGTTTCGCCTTACACTTCACCGTCATTCTTGTGTTGAACACAAAAATGTGCTGACGATGATGATGACGGCCAACAAATCGTATAATGTAAGGCCGATGTACACACCAAATAAATTGTACGTAATGTATGAGAGAATATATGGACAAAAAAAAAATAATGATAAGGTGAAGTTGGTGGGGATAGACAATAACGGTGTAGTGAGGGTGGGGAACGGGGTCGAACGAACGACGAGCGACAAAATGCGAGAGGTATATTTATGGGTTTTTTTTTTACTTCTGTCGGATGGAACATTATGTGTAGTTAAGGTTTTTAGGTATGTTTTTCTTTATATTAAAAGAAACAAAAAAATTCGTAATAAGAAGCGTCGATTTTTAGTTAATTTTTACAAGTTTGTCGTCAGGCAGATGCATATTAAAATTCGATATTCATTTTAAAATTTTATATTTTATTTCTTTTTCCATACAACATATTGCTTAATAATTAAATAAAAACTCGCTCGCAATCATTATCGTTACGTTGCAACGTTGCAACCCATCCAATTTAAAAGACGACAGTTCCTCGCTCACCCTACACTTAACAATATTCAAGGATGCGGGGGAACTTACATTTAAATATAAAAATAATCGGTACAATCGAACTCATGAACACAGAAAAAGGTATTGCTCACACATAACGTCACGTGTGACTTTAATTCCTAAGGTAACATATACTGAGCGCTATTATAAATGACGTCACGCTAATTTTCTAAGAATCTGGAAGATTCGATAATGCGAAATTAAACCTAAGGGTACAAGGTTGAAATTATAGAACAAATTTTTTCAAGATAACACAACCCTGATTTCAAAGGCGCTGATATAAGGAAAACAGCAGGAAAGTGGTTTTTTTTTTTATTAAAAAAGCTTGGAATGGCCCGGTAAAATTAATATTTTAAAATTTGGAAGTTGATTGAAAACGGGTGATAATTTAGGTGATCTATTAGCACCTCAAGATCAGGAGGTCTGGAATTCTACGTATTTTTTCTAATTTTTGCAAATTGATCTTACCTTTTCTTATTTTCTCTCAACATCTTGGATTTTCCTATCTCCTAGAATTGCCACGCCCAGCCTAGTAACTGATTGGGAACAATTAATTATAGTACAAATGCTTACCAGGGTGCAAAGGTCAGCCTGAGTAGGCCTAACGGGGACACTTAAATCAACGCCGACGGCTGCACTGGAAATCATACTCCATTTCCTGTCGCTAAATGTGTACATTAAATATGTGGCCGCCAGAACTGCAACGGGACTAAGGAATCTAGGTCACTGGAAGACACGAACCTTGGCCATGGCAGAATATTTTGCCAATTCGAGGGTGTAGGTGCTCAGACGCAGACCGACTATATCACAAAATGTTATGATTTTGATTCTCAATATGTCATTCAGATACCAGACAGGAAATCATGGGATTCGAACTCTACTATGGTAGACAACGGAATTCGTATCTTCACTGATGGATCTAAAGCGTTTGATGGATCCACTGATGGAGCGTTTATTCGGAAACGCTGCAGATCCAAGAGATCTTATAGACTGCCAGGATGGCTGCAGTGTTTTCCAAGCGCAAATCATTGCTATAAAGAAAGCGGCTGAGCTGCTGAAAATTAAAGAACTTCCTGACACCAGGATCGCACTTTACGTTGATAGCCAAGCGGCAATTAAGGCCATGGCCTAAAATATAGTGGGATCTAGACTTGTTAATAACTAGCGAGTTGCTGTTAAAGACATAAAGTCCAGGAAAGTACACATTTGCTGGATCCCTGGACACAGCGGGCATGTTGGTAACGAAAAGGCAGATGAACTTGCTAGACTGGGCTCACCTATAAGTAAAGAGCTAGCTGACCCAAGTGTAAAAATCCAATTACAGTTAGTACTTAAGAATCTGAAGGACTCAGCCATTGTTCTCGCCAACTCTGTATGAAAAACTATGGACAGCTGTGTTCAGCCAGCTTTGGCCTGAACTGAACATAAAACGTACCTCCTCTATCCTGAAGGTAAACAGATCGTCGATCAGAATATTGGTGGGCATCATTACCGGTCGCCAACTGATACGGTGTTCTGACAAATGATTTCTGCCCCAGCTGTGGGGCGAAGAGGAACCAGAAAGTATAAAACACCTTATCTGCGAATGCCCGGCACTCCAGAATCGACGGCTCTCAACCATAGGGTATAGGTTCTGCAGTGAACTTGAGGACGTCGGGAATGTGGACCCATCACTCATTTTGAGCTTTGCAAAAAATTCCGGTTGGTTTGCCGATCAGTAATTTGTTCTAATGCGGTTAAAAAGTACGGTTGAACCGTGCACGCAGGAGTTCGTAATGAACCTAATGGCCTCACGCGGAAGCGCAGTTGGTCCTAACCTAACCTAACCTACGGTTAAACAAGTAACGATTCCAGTCAATCTTCACATCGTCAGCACACAGATAAATGGGACCCAGCCCAGACATTTAGGGGGCATTGAGACATATGTAGAATGGTCGGTCAGATAAGTTTAACTGTAGCTGTAGCGAAGTTGGAAAGCAGCTAAAAGTTGGTAAGTATTCGGCAGTTCAAAACTAACATTGCCATCGAACGCGAATATGAACAGGCGTCAAAAGATGGCGGAGCTCGTTGTGAACTACTAAGTTTATCGTTTAAAAAGTTCCATCAAGTCACAAACAAGTTTACGCAAAAGCTTTATACACACACATGACAGTCCGTTTTTTAGTTTATAAATATCTCGTTATCATGATTTTGATATGCACGACAAGTCTGCTGTAGCAGTAGACTGTAAATTTGAGTGTCTTGCAGATACTTTGCTAAAATATTATTTTTAAAATATCAATGCTATGAGATGCGTTGCGGCTATCACACAACACCTCATGCACTGGCATTTAGATCACCTATAGGCTATTGGTTGGGGTAGGGGTCGTGCGACCCCAAGGCATCCTAACCGCATCCCAATCCTTTAATTGTATGAATTAAGTGTTTCGAGATTCATTGTATCAGGCTGTGTTATATGCACTAATGAAGGCATTATAGAAGACTTTACTATACGAACAAACCAGTATTCATCATCTGGCACACGTTCCGTGCTTTGACAAAGGGTACTCATCTATTCATTAATTGTTTAACCTACCACTTGCAAGGGTCTAGGACAATGGCCGTAGATCAGAATCTAAAAGAGATAGAAAGTTACCTGTAGTTCGGAAAATAGTGGCCAAAAGATTAGGCTATATTTTCCTCGAAGAACGGAACTTCCTATCTCTTCTAGATTCTGAGCTAGAGCTCGAAATGTGCAAAGTGGCTCATTAGCCCCACTCTACCCTATTGGGGGTATCATCAAAAACAATACACAATCCATTGCTATTAAATATGTAATTGGTCAACAGCAATGAAATATATGACCAAAATAAAGAAACAACAAATACGATTGAACGCTAGATTGACTACCTAGCCTCAATCGTTAAAATAAGTCACAGAAACTTCCATATGGAAGCACCTATGCTGCCTCGAGGAATAAAAGGTATAGATGGTGCCGTTGGTGTATTCCAAGCTACCGCTAAACGTGGAATATGAGTAGTACTGTGTTGATGGTCCTGATTCCATCATATACCTGAATAGTTTATCCACCTTTTGCTTATCCAGGGTAGTGGTGTCAGACCATCTAACCACAGACCACAAACTGTGTAGGTTCATGCCATTCATCAAAGTAAATGCTGTGACCAGCATTCTACTTCGGTATTTGCATGAACCATAGAACGCGTCCACTATGTGCCCCGGCACCCGCATGAAAGGCACCTCCTCACCTGGAGTCTGTTTTTTGCCATTCGGCGGGGTCTGGAATGGCATAAAAGGTATGGATGAGATAGGGGATCTGGTATTGCATGAAAATAGTGGATGAGGTGTAGGGTAGAAATTGGTGTATGTGAGTGATGTATGTAGTGGTGTATTAGACCAAGGATAAAATGATAAATAGTAAAAGCAAGAAAGTCCTGATTGGGTATCGAATTGGTTGGAGGCTCATCGGACAGCTCCTAACCCGTACCCCCAAAAGTTACCATTTCGCTACTAAACTGTGAAGGTCAAAAGAAATATGTTGAATAGATATGCTAGTGCAAGGTATTGAAATATTGAGCCAGGAGGTTAGGACTCCGTAAGTGATAAGACGTGAACAGCCGGAGGAACGGAAAGTGTCAATGTTCCCTAATTCGAACTAAGTTCTAGCTGACTTGGAAAGACTTGATTTTACACTCGAATATACCGTCGTTAAATTTACGTCTAAGTGCAAAAATAAAACAAACCAATCTCAATAAGTCATAAGGATTAAAATTTATCTTATAAACGCTTCCGCTTCGAAAACCTTCAAAACCAAACACTCTTTACGTGTTTATCCATTTAATATCTAATAAATCTTATTCAAGGATTAGCAAGAGATATATACGAATGCCTAAATGGAACACACATACATACAGACGGGCCATCTCCTAACTGTAATCACATGTCACTCCTATACCCACGCAACCATCCCACCCTAAGTTGACCTTTTTACTTTGGCTGATAAATTTCCAGCTAATTAAAATCAGAAGGAAGCAAACCACCCATCAAACATACCCAAACACACAAATATAAGAACAAGGGACGAGAAATGAAATTTTCTCATCACGACGAGATTGAGGATTTGGGGATGATGACAACCCCCCCCCCCCCCTCCCCCCGTCCCCCTCAAATCCAAAA
>JANTOP010088729.1:0-19760 GCA_027564815.1 Symmerus nobilis
CTCGTAAAATTTATGATGAGGAAATTTTTTTTAAAAAAAATGTTAGAATTTTATTGCCGAGTGTGTTAAAATACAAGAAAAGAAAACGACATTTTAGCAATTCAAATAATAAAAAAAAATATTAATCGGTTATCTGGGATATTAAAAATCATAACTTTAAAAAAAGAAAAGAAAAAAGTAAAGAAAAAAGTCATAAAAAATTACAAATATTTTCTGCCGAATTATTTATTAATTTATTATTACTTTCAGTTAAATTTTTAAATAACGTTGAAATGCAGAAAAATTATAGCATAATTTAGGTCAATCAATTATGCAAAACCAGAGTGCATTTACAATCGGTATCGCCGTGAAATGATAAAAATGAAAAGAAAATTATATATTGTCTGTACCGGAAAGTTGTCCATGTTAGATGGCAAAATTAATTTCAATCCAATATTATGTAATTCATAGAATTTATTTTTAAATTAATAACAAATCTATTTAAAAATTTGGAAAATTGGTAAAGGGAATTTATGTATTCTCGGCCCTTTGACTATGCCTTTAATAAAATATAATTTAAAAATACAGGTGTCCCTCGCAGCGGCGTGCAGTCAATATCTTCATGAGAGAATTTTATAACCTTAACAAAATGTTAGCAACTTTATTAGTTTCTTGGTACCTTTGCTATCTGAAATTTGGTTTGTCGCTTGTGAAATTCCGAATTTCACAGAATTTTATTGTAATGTGATTATGGGAAATTAAATTTAAGGAGTCAGTGAGGAAATTGTAGAACAAACTATTTTTAACAAACCAACCCCTGATTTTAGGGGAGGTTGATATAAAAACGAAACAGCAGCAAAATCGATTGTTTTCAGGGAATTTGTTAACATTTTCCGGAAAATTTAATATTACGAATTTTCAATATGAATTCATATTTAAAATAGGGGATGACCTACGTGATTTATCAATACTTTAAGATTAGGTGCTCATCTACCAACCTTTTATATGTTTAAAATCCCCTTAAAATTCGACTTGTACAAAATTCAATAAAATTCAACAATTTTTGATCGAAATTTTCGTAAGAATTTGTAAAGAAAATTTTCGATGGAGAAATAAGTTATTTACGATGCGTTTTTATTAAGAACATTTTTTCAAAATGTTTTGAATGTTTTCGGTTATCTTATCAAAAAATCGAAGCAAAGCGATTTATACAATTTTTTTGACTATCTTGTGGAGAACTTAAATTTCCGGGAAATTTTCTGTGGAAACCGGAAAATCTGGTTATATGGAAATAAATCCGAGAATCAATTGAAGAAATTGTGGAAAAAACATTTCCATAAAACTCTTCCCCCGATTTTAGGGTGGTCGATACAAGGTGTCCAATGAAAAATTGACATGCTTTTAAAAAATGGTCATAATTTCCCGGAAAATTTATAAGAGGGTAATCAGAATTATCAGTCAAGACTTCTGCCCCACCCCGATTTATATTAAATTAGAACCGTTTCTACCTATTCCCAAACATCAAATTGAAAACGGGTGAGGGAACTAGAATACAGCCTTCAGGGAATTACTTTATTTATACATTTTAATATATTGAAATTTTAATTACGATCAGGCTTAACTCTACGCTCAGACAACTCTATCAATATGCCTTTGTAAAACCTGGTTAAAATAAAATGGCTTTTGTGCTTCTATAGCCTTCAGTCAAATTAATATAATTTAATAGTTTCCCGCCCTTTGCCAATCTCCTTTGCATAATATACGATTTGAAGTAAGACCTTAAAGTTTTAAAGTTCAGAAAACCTCGGGCAACGCTGTTTAAATTTACGAATAATATGTGTAATTTTTTGAAATTCCGAGAAAGTCGATAAAAATCGGGATAAGGTAGAAAAGTATAAGATAAAGTTTACAAACATGTTGAGACAGTAGGATGTTAATTATTGGGCGATATTCAGAGATATTCAATTAAATGCGGAAAATAATCAGGAAAAGTCAAATAAATTGCTGAAATTGTGGGAAAGTACATTTCTAGAAGAATTCCGATAAATCAGACATAGTCGGGAAAAGTAGAGAAGTATAGACACTAGTTATGTCTCTAAATTCCTATCTTTTTACCAGTTTTTTTTTATTGCTTCTGACTCTTTTAAAAAAAGACATAAACTCTGCGGGGGAGAAATTGGTGGGGACTTTGCTTGAAATTCCTACGCAGTGCCCAGAACTTTATTATCTGTGCATCTTAGACAAAATATTAATTGATTCTATTAATTCTTCAATTAATATTAATTCTATTCTATTAGTGATTTCTAGTCTAATTGGAAATCAATAATTTCCAGGAATTGTTTGTAAATATTTACTGAACAAATCTTGGTAGAGAAATATTTGAAATCTAAAATTTTGATTAAAAAATTTAGCCTTTAGATTAAATGTCTGGAAAAATTCAAATAATTAATAAACAATAATTAACACCTCTATACCTTTCACTATATTTTGGAATTGTAAGAACTAACGGAGCTAACTAAGCGAAACCAGGAATGATTCATTTGGTACCAGGTGATTGTGGGTGTTAGTGGCTTCAAGAAAAAATTTTTATTTGACCAACAATGCTGACATTGTTTTAACTCAAGGATTGCATAACGGAGTCGATAAATTTCTCTAGAGAGTTTTGGCCTAAGGAAAAAATTCCATAGAAAAAGAATTCTCTTGGGCCGAGAAGGAATTTTGTTAGGAAACCCTTGTGGGACGAATCAATTTGTATGTTGAAAGAAAGGTTTTCTGGCTTCTTTCTTGCTTTTAGTTGAGTGAATAGCGTATATTAATTCCTATTCGATTAAAAATTCCTTATTTTATTAATATTTCTACCAGTGGCATGCAAAGAAGGCGCAGATCACACCTTATAGGATTTACCTTAACAGAAAATAGAGCTAAATGTATATTATAAAATCAGTGAAATTCAAGACTTTTGTGAAAAAACTTTTCGAAACTTTCCAAAAGCTCATCAAAAGCTTTTAATTAAAATATTATTTCTGTCAGAATGGAATAACATTTTCTTCCTATAATTAAATTTACATGAAATTCGAAATTTTCGTTTAAAAGCTGTGTGATGAAAATGTTTCGGTTATAAAGTTAATATTTAATATTCTTTTTATTCAAATAATTTAACATTAAAAAATGTTCAAATTTTCTTAAAAAAGCTATTAGGGAAGGGAAATTCAAAAAGCGCATAAAAAGCTTTGAGTCAAAATATTAGACTAGTCATAGTCGAATCTATTCTTCCTCCGGATAACAAAATTTAAATAAAACACAAAATTTTCGTTAAAAAATTCCGTAGTAAACTAAAAGCTCAAAGAAATTTTTACATTTCGATTTTAAATTTATATGTTTTAAAATTCATTTTCTATCTCAATAATTTGACCTTAACGAAATCCTTAATTTTCTAATAAAAGCTCTACAAAATTTCAAAGTGTTTGTTGGAAGCCTCTTAATTAAAGTACCACTTTTTTCCTTCTCAAAATGGTATTTTTATTTCCCATCGAAAAGGATAATTGCATATCAAATCGACATAAATCTCTAAAATCTGTAAATGCCTATCCATCCTATCATTTTCCACTATGATATGAAAGCTTCCAAATTACTTTAAAAAATGGAGTAAGGTTGCTGGTGTAAGGTGGTTTGGAAATTACTAGTTAAATATTAAGAAGTAAATATTGTTTTGTAAAATACATTTTCCCTTAATTTCAAACTTAACTCATATATTACAAGTCCCAAAATCTAACCTATTAACAGTATACGGTATTCCTGATTCCCAAAAAATTACCATTAGATATCTTACTGAATTCTTTTGAATACTTTGTTCACCTTCATATATTTTACCGACCAATTTTTCAAGAAGAGTCTAGCCTTAGAAAATTAACGATGGTTTAGTTAAAAAACGATTTTTTTAAACTAGACCTTCTTCTATTAGTTAGAGAATTTAATATTGATTCTAGGAAGTTAGGTACGAAAGATTGTACTTTAATTTTTTAATGGGTGATGGGCATTTTCTTGGAAATGGAGATGTTCACCGAACGTCAGTGATTTCTACATAATTTCCTTACATTTGGAGATAATTATTACATTTTCAGATTTTTCTCAAAAATACAAAACCTATTTTACCTAGGGGCCTCAACATCAACTCCAGAAAATAATTGTCGAGAACCGGATAAAAATAATTTTCTTAATTTTAAGCAATTATTTACATTATTCTCTAGGGATATCAGATTTACAAATCATATTCTGTTTTCCATATGATCGAGTCATGATTGATAGGTAATAATTAATATTTCTTTCTAACAACTACCATCATTTTTCTTAACAATGTTTTTCTCATTTCCTAATTTCCCCGGTTAAAAAATTACCTTTCTACAACTTCGATTTGTTTATGAATGAATTTTTAATTGAGATTATCAATTCTTACGTGGTAACATCTTACATCATAATAATAAACAAAAGAAGATGTAAAAAAAGAAAACATAAATCCCTTCAAAATGATCTCAAATTCAAATTACATTTCTCATTTTACTTGTACGTAACCAGAATATTTATGTCCGCTATTAATATACAGGAGTGAAGTATATTCATTCGTAGCGACTTAATATGAATGGCACACGGTATGCGCCTTTCTAATTTCTATTAATACAAAATAGTGTGATAACTATATCAATTAGGCGACACATTTTATACGCATAGTTTAACTTATTGATGCATATATATATATATTGAAATATGCACCATTCAATGTATTGTAGTAAGTTAGAGGTATGTTTATTTTTATAAGAAGACATGAAAAATAAATAAATAATTTTAAGCGTATGGGTGGGTGTCATTATAAGTAGCATGTTAGGATTCCTCCGGACTGACTATACGCGGGCAGAAAATATATAAAAGAAAGCCGAAATATCGGATTGTATAATATGAAGAAGAAAAAAAAATGTTTTTTTTTGGGAAAGTAAGCGAAAAAAAATCGCTTACCCAAAATGATATACCGTAAACAGCTGCATTCATTAATACGGTATGTTACAATATATCATTAGAATCATATAAATTATAAGATCCCATTTGAAACACGGCAATAAGATTTCTTTTTCTAACGTTTTTCTCGTCTTTTCTGACACTCGAACATAATAAACAAGTGGTTTTTGAACTATACGATGAATGAAATTCACCGATCTTTCGGATAGTCTTCGGAAGGTAACAATATATTTTTACTCATCTACATCATGGTTACTCACTTCCTTACACGAAGTGCATATCCATACCCTCATGCATATTGATAGTTTTAGAACCATTATATTTCGATATTTTATCTATTCATCTCTAATGGGTCAATTAAAATTCGATGGCTTGGCGATATTTATGGATATTTAAGTATAGTGGATGTTATGTAGAATATAGACGTATTTTATAGAGATAATGTCTGGCGAAAATATTTGACAAATACCCGAGCATAACATTGGAATGCCTGGCACTATAATACCACCTACCTACTAATAGAAGTTTTTATTTATATTTAAAATCTTGTAAAAATGGAAAACGTTTTAGTCATCACGTTGTTAGTCAATAATAATATAAATAAAATTTAAAAAAAATGTTTCGATGAAAGTAATCCCATCCCATATACGATTCTTGTTGAGTAAATGGATAACATTCTGGATTTATTCCGATAATCTTCTAGGTTTATTCACCGATAGAAGAAAGTCAAAACAAATAATGGACCGATTCATCGATGGAACAAATAATTATAATTATTAACATATGATATTTGCATGTGATCCCGAAAAGTCGTCAAGTATCTAATCTAATTAAAAAGGAATTTTAACCGTTATCCATTGAAATAAATTAAATTTAGGTTGGGGTTAACTAACTACTAGTCCAATTTGTAAATTTGAGATGAAATGGTATACCTATATACAGCGGCGTGCAGTCAATATCTCCATAAGATGCGCAGAATTTTATAATCTTAACATGATCTTAGCTTAGCTTAACTTGCAATCAAGAAATTTTAGAACAAAGATTAAAAAAAAAAAACCTGTTGGTTTCAGCGAAATTATTATAATTTTCCGGGACATTTAATATTAGAAATTTTCGATATGAATTTAAATAGGGGATGACCTACGTGATTTAGCATTACCTTAAGATCAGGGGGTGATGTACCAACTTATATGTTTAAAATCCCTTTAAAAATCGTCTTGTACAAAATTCAATCAAATTCATCGATTTTTGATCGAATTTTTTTCTAAGGGAAAATTTTTCCTCCAAACATTTTCCTATCTAACGATCGGAAAATATTTCTAAGCTATTTGCGATGATTTTTTATCGAGAATTTTTTTTTCAAAATATCAACCTTTTTTCAAGTTTTTCGCTTTTTTGACCACAATTCTAAAAATTTTTCGGACTCTCTTGTGGAAAACTCTTTGGAAACTGGGGGAATCTGGTTACGTAAAAATAAATCTAAGGGTCATATGAAGAAATTGTGGAATAAACTTTCCATAAATCTTAACCCCTGATTTTAGGGGAGCCGATAAAAAATCCCTATGAAAAATTGACACTTTTTTGGAAAATTGTCATAATTTCCCGGATAATTTAAAATTTGGAAATTTGAAAATTTATCCAAATATGGGATAATCATATTGATCTGTCAACACATTCACCCCCCCCCCCCCCCACCCCCCCCCATTTAGATTAAATTAGATTACTGTTTCGCCGTTTAAAAAAAAAATTCTTTCCAACCGTGGAATTTTGTTAGTCGAGACGATGCGACACGACAAAGAAATTCATACATATTTTCACTGCGGAGATAATGTTTGTATGAAGTTTTCTCTCGAGTCGCATCGGTTCGACTTAGAAAAATCCCACAGCAGGATTACCGTGACTAGTGACAAGTGCTTCTATAGTTTTCAGACTTCAGTCAAATAAATTTGAGAGTTTCCCGCCCTTTTCCAACCTCCTTTGCATAATATACGAATTAAAGTCAGTCCTGAAAATCTTAAAGTCCAGAAAAGGTGTAAGAAAGAATTATGTATGTAAAATGGACAATTCAACTACCTCCTTAAAAAAAAATTCGCTCAAAGGTAATTTTACAAATACTTTTTAATATAAAAAGTTCCCATCATTTTTATGTTCATAATCTACTTTTTGATTGGATTAAAATTTATCCAACATTTTTCAAAGAAGACGAATTGGGTAAAATGTACCAATTAATGACACCCCAAATTTCAGTAAATGGCACAGTATTTAGAATACATTTTTCTAACAAGGAAAGTCTTTCCGGTGCCTGCCTCCGATTGCGAAAATTGTTGGATATGTTGTAGTTCTCCAAAAAATAAGAGACACGAATTTTTTTATGTTCCCAAAATGATATTGAAGGGGTGAAATCTACCCTCGAAGTTGTAGGTGAAAAGTGGTAATTGTGCTGTTTAACATATGAGTGCACCTTACGACAAGAAATAAAAAGGTAAATGTTTTTTATGTTGAATAATGAATATTATATATCCTACTTTCCATGTGCTCCCCACTTGGGGGTAGGCTACCCCTAAACGCAATTAGCATTAACCTCTTCTCAATATAACGGATCGAATTATTATCCGATTTTAACGAAACAAATTTTGAATTTTATTTTTTTTAATCCCCAGTTGCCCATTTTTTTGCTTTTCTCCTAAATGAAAAATTAGGGGAGAACTACCCTCCAAAGTGAAATAGTTGTTTCTTGCAGGTAAAATGGTTCAAAATGGCGTCCGAAGTTAAAATGATGTATGGGAGGAATAGTTTGCTGGATCAAGCTGAACCAAAAAAAAAATAGTGAAAAAAATCACCGCCTACCAATAGATGGCGATGATGGTAAAAATAAGTTTATTGCCAGAAATAAAAATTAAATGGCATCTGGCGTCAAGTCTGAGTGTATGGGAAAATTATTCGCATGATCGAATTGGAGTGGTCGAAAATTTTGATGTTGATGTCGAGAAAATACTCCAAATTAAAATAACACATTACAGTAACGGCCTGAAATTTTGCTTTCAATTAGCTTTCGATATTTTAAAATCTTTATTTTGGGAAATGTTGAAATTTCGTTATTTGACCATTATCTGAATAGAAAATAGATTTTTTAAAGTATGTAAATACTAAGTTCAAAACTTTCGTTGCACTTGTTATAGTTCCGATAAATTTTCAGCGAAAATTCCATATTTGATTTAAATTTAATAAATGCGACAAAGATTTGATTCCAAATTAAATAAAAACACATTTTAATTTTAAGCATTCAATGAGCTTTCGAAATTTTTGAAGCTTTTTTTCGGGGAAAATTTGAAATTTTTGTTAAAGAACCGTTATCTGGATAGAAAATAGATATTAAAACGTAAAAGAGAAGGTTTGGAAGATAAAGCTTTCTTGGAGCTTTTAAGTTTTTGTAGTGCTTTTCTACGAAAAGTTTACTTTTGATATTTTTGTATTTTTTCTTAACTAATTTATAAACTTTTTGCATCATTATATTTTTTTGGATCCGAAGAAAATTATCGCAAAATCCGGATTAAATTTCGTGATGTCTGATATTCAAATTGCTCGGTGCGAGTTTTGCGAATTTTTGATTATTCTTGGATTCATTTAAACTTTTCCGGGATATCTTAATTTTGTATTTTTACCTAACTGTTAAAGCAATTTTCTGAGTTTTTAAATTCTTTTCCGGCCGAAGATATTCGGTATGCACTCTAGTACAACCACTGATGAGTAGGTTGTAACATTTTGTTAAGGGATGCTAGAATATTCAAATTCAGTAAGGAAGCATAATTATATTTGAATAGTGTCTGTGCAGACCAAACTTTGGTCGTGACGTAAAATTATCCTATATTAAGATAAAATTTAGATGATCCATTCGTAAATTGCTGAGACTTTCTTTTTCATGAAAGAAAAAAATATATTGCTACCGACCTACATTAAAAAAACTTCCAAATACTTCAAATTTTTCCATACATCTTATTTCATATTTTACCAAAATGTTGACGGAAACAATTAACGAAATTTATTGCATTTATTTTATATTTTGTGGGAAAATTGCAAAATAAAAATAAATTAGCAAAATCTAAATTATTGCAAACAAATGAAGGAAAATAAATGGGAAAATATAAGAAAATCAGATAAACCGAATAATAATGGCAATTGAAATGTTGCCAAAATAAAATATATCAACTTGTTCACTTACGCTTAATCCCGCTAAATCACTTTCAATGAAATTGGGACGTTTCAAAGTCTTCAAAACTTTTACCTATAATTTTTGAAACTTCACTGTAGGTTAAATTATACCAAGATTAAAACGTGTCAGAAATAAAATTTGATATAAGATGAAAATCATTGATTCTGGATTTTGCAATTAATTTAATTTGAAATTTGAACTATTTTGATCATAATTTTACTTCTCAGCAACCAAGAGGAAAAAAAAGGAATTCATGCTGAAATACATAAATTTTATTTTACAACCTCAAGCATATTATAAATAGGTGGTATTCCGTCGTCCTTACGAATGTAACCTTTACTTTACTTTACTTTGAATAAATTTAAATATAATCAAAACTAGCGCTTAAGGTAATTTTCGTAAGAACAGCCGCATAATACAAAATAAATTTCCTCCCAATTCCCCTGACACATGCTTATAATACCGTTATTTATAATTTTAATATATTTATTACTGTAAACATGACAATTATTTATATTTTATAATTACAAAGCAATTAAAACAACGCTGATTAAGTGCATTTTATTATATGAATATTTCAATTATATGGCCGCTTTTTGCATCATGTACTTGAATATTATAATATTCCTCGGAAACCACGACCTATAAAAACTATGTGGAAATTATAATGGCTCAACAATTTTATTTGAATTTAACGTGTCAAGAAAGTCTTTTCAATTTTACAAATTTGAGAGAGAAAGAAAAAAATATTATAATAAAATCAAAATTAAATAAACTGTTTGTTTTAGTTTAGTTAAGCGAGATTTTAGCTGATTTTTTTTTGTCACGCATTTTTTAACGCATAACTATTAACTCATATTTTATTCATTTTTTGTTTTTTATTTACAATTTTATTTATGTTAATTTATAACAAATATTTAAATGTTTTAAGAGAGAAAAAAATGTAAATATTAATTTCTAAAAATAAATTCAAGATAACCTCGCGTGCTAAATATGACTTTATTAGCGGGGATACCATTTCAACAAGGTCTTGTACTGCATAACAGAACTGATTAGATATGTTTTCTCACATTCTACATTATATGAGTAATGAATATTTAAAGGGCCACCGGTTTTAAGCGTAATCTACTACGGAACTCCATTATTTGTATTCCCTCACAGAATCTGGCAATATCCTGGACAATATCAGTAATACTTAGAAATTTAGAAGTTTTCGAACTGTCTCGTCCTTTATTGAAATCCATCATCCATAATTACCTTAAAAGTTGGACATATTTTTAGGAAACTCCCTACAGGCACTAGAAATATATGTTGAAATTATTTTAATATTTATTTCTCGATTTTTTTCAATTTGGGACATTGAGAAGTTTGGTGTCACCAACCAACGCATCGAGTAAATTAGTTGAGATTTGCTGGATCCTGAATGCATTTATCAATTGACATGTATACTCTGTGAAACTTAATATTAAAAAATCAATCTAAATTATTTGTTTTAATATTTATTTCTTTAATTGAAAGGGTCGCTGAAATGGGACAGTTTTGGGAATATAATGATGTGGTTAGATCCATACAGCGAACGTCGGTGAAATTAATAAAAATTTTGATATTATACTGCTATTATTCAGCTGTCTCATTTTTGTTTATAGAAGTCCTATCTGGACGGAATAATATTTAAATGTTTTTTTTTCGGTTATTTATCCGTCGCTTAACTGCTCAAATTTCCAGATTTATAGATCTAGAGCAGATTTTGCATTTGCTGATTGTTGTTGGTTGGGTATATCTAAAATAAATAATAATTCTTTTTTTATGCTAAAACTATGGGTTACATGAGTTTTCTGAGATCAGATTAGTAGGCAGTGACATCAAATTTACAAAAAAAATTGATTTCCATTGGAAGAAGGAACAAAAATGGGAAATTTGTCACGTAGTGTAATTAAAATTTCCGCTTACGTATAGAAACTGTATAATTCAGTGAAAATTCAGTTTTATACAGAGCGATCTGTCTGCCGTCCTTATTTTCAACTCTTCCAGTGAAAGTCAAAGTCGTAAGGAATCACATTTTAATTATAGAAAATTCTATGAATGTAAACTTTACGAAAACGCAGGAATTTTATCAAAAATTCAAAATATCGTGAAAATCAAAAATTATTGGACATTTCTTAAAAATTGCAATATTTTAATGGCGATCTAAGGAATCGGAGACGAACAGTTAGAGATTAGATACCAATTGGGGAATTTATTTTAGGAAAAGTTTCTCAATAACTGCGCGGCGTGCGGTTAACATCTCCATAAGGTGTTCAGAATTTTATTTAACAAAATGACTCGCACCGAGAAATTTAAATATCGGATATCGCGACATTTGATCTGGATTTCTCGATTATTTTCTTCGGATTCAAAAAAATGTAATGATGCAAGGAAATTTGTAAATTAGTAGAGGAAAAATAGAAAAATACAAAACTAAACATTTCGTACAAAAGCTCTGTAAAACGTAAAAGTTCCCAGAAAGCTTTATTTTTCAAACCTTATTTTTACGTTTTAATATCTATTTTCTATCTAAATAATGATACTTTAACAAAATTTCAAATTTTTCCCAAAAAAAAAAGATTGAAGAAACTCGAAAGCTCATTGAAAGCTTAAAATTAAAATGTCATTTTATATAATTTGGAATCTAATTTTTATTCGATTCATTAAATTTAGATAAAATATTAAGAGTATAATATTTTGGTAAGAGCTTTCTCAATTTATTGTAAGCTCAAAGAAAGCTCTTATTCGAACTGAATGTTTTACGTTTTAAAATCTATTTTGTTTCCAGATATCGTCCTTTCACGAAATTTCAAATTTTCCCAAAAAAACACGCTTTAAAAATCTCGAAAGCTTACTGAAAGCATATATTTATGCAAAATGTCAAGCCGATGAATGAACTTTTCAAGAAAGGGCAAATAAGGACTATGAATGCCTTCATGATAATTTATCTTCTATCAATTCGTTAAAGTAGAGATTTTAATTCTCGACGGAGCTTTTTAACGAAAGTTTCCGATTTCATTTTATTTATTATTTTATTTTATTTATATTTTTATTCATTTATTTATTATTGCGTCAACGGAGGGTGTACTCCTACTGACTGAAGTTTCTTTTATTGCCTGAAGAGCTTTTAGAACTTTCTTAAAGCTCTTCTCAGATAATTTTGAATTTCAACGGCGTTAAATCATTGGAATAGAAAATAGATTTTAATACGTATAAATTTGAAACCGTAATGTAAAAATTTCATCCAGTTTTTAATTTTCCGCTGAACTTTTCATTTAAAATTTTGGATTTTGTTTAAATATAATTATTGGGCGAAAAATTAGATTCCATACTGCCTAAAATAATATTTTAATTAAAAGCTTTCGTTGGGCTCTTGGAACTTTCTTAAGGAGGTAGTTGAATTGTCCATTTTACATACAAAATCGAGGTACCTTTTTCTCTAAAACTACTCAAACGATTTTCTTCAAATTTTGCAGGCTCTATTTTGGCTATTAAATAAGAAGGTTGTCTGGAGGATTCTTTTAAAAAAAAAAATACGGATTTTACAGCATGTTGAAATTTTTTTTTTCCATATGATTTTCAACTTGCTGTAAAATCCGTAATTTTTTCCTCCAGACAACCTTCTTATTTTATAGCCACGATAGAGCCTGCAAAATATGAAGAAAATCGGTTGAGTAGTTTTAGAGAAAAAGGTATCTCGATTTGGTATGTAAAATGGACAGTTAAACTACCCCCTTAAAGCTTTTTCAGAAAATCTTCAATTTCACTGAATTTAAATTATTATTATCCGATACGATACCTCCACGTCTATAGAGGGTATAGATCTTAGAAAACAAGATTTCAAATACCCATATCTCTTTCACTGATCGGAAGAATCCCCAGATAGGTGGACCATAGCTCAGATTTCGAGACTTGTAGCATTTTTCCTTCCCGTTTATACCGCACCTCTTCTCTTACAATTTATATTATTTCCAAAAACTAAGCTAAGGAAGAACCAATAATATATAGAAAGCTAATGAATTCCTTTCCAATTACAGGGAATGATGGACGGTTTGCGAAAAAGAAAACACGAAGTGTACTCTAACCTGGGACATATAGGTAAGTAAGAGATAAAAT
This sequence comes from Symmerus nobilis, assembly GCA_027564815.1. Lineage (NCBI taxonomy): Eukaryota > Metazoa > Arthropoda > Insecta > Diptera > Mycetophilidae > Symmerus > Symmerus nobilis. The sequence goes on from JANTOP010088729.1 coordinate 13,337, forward strand.
TTATTATATCCGGAACAGAGATAAATTTCATTTCATCCGGATAATTTAATTGCCATGTCGGTGTGAAAGAGAACCATTATTCTTATCTCCATAATTTTGCATATTATAAGTTAATTAATATAAATTGAAAAATAAATAAATAAATTTGCAAATCAATCAGTATTACCATTTTATGATACGCCTACGCCATCATCAACAGTAAATGGATATGAAGCGATTCGAACGCCACCGTTACCAACGGTTATCGATAGACATAACGAGATTGAGGCGCCGAATTCATCGTCAATAAAATCAGAAGAGATTAGCACAAATTTAGTAATCGATGAACGTAATGGTTCAAAGTAATTAAATTGTATTATTTTATTTTTTTATTAAATTTTGTTTATTTAAAAATTGTTCCTCATTTTTTTATTATTAATTAATTTCAGTACAATAAATTCATCAAATGATCGGAATAGTTCATCGAAACCGCCATATAGTTACGTCGCTCTCATAGCTATGGCAATCGAGGTAATAAATCACTTCTATTTGACAGGGCCGGCAATTTAGCCGGCCGATGTTACCTAGAAAATTAATATATTAATTAATAAAAAGTCCTATACTTCCAAAAATTAAATAAATTAAAACATATTTTATACCGTATCCTTAACCTATGTCAACAAGTCGACAACTTCTGAACCGAAATCATGAAGACTGTTGAAAGAAAAAAAAACAACCAATTTAATTACCAAAATATTTTCAATGTTCTATCCAAGACGTCTTAATCCCACAATTGAATTCCCATAAAAAAGTGGTTGGAAAAGTCATGAAAATAAATAAATAAATTCTATTTATAAAAATCTGTCATCGCACTCGAGTTTATTTGGACATATCGCCACTTAATTAATTTTATACGCGAACATATATTATAATCTTAGGTATATCGTAACCAAAATATAAAACCGTTTATTTAGATGACTTTCGGCAGGGGTGTAGTAAGGATTTCTAAGGGATATCAAAAATATCTGAGCAGGGTGACATCTAACCCAGTTAAATTCCTAATTCATATAGATGTCTTGAAAATTAGTAGAATTCTAAATCATACAGCAACTGCTATATACAGAATTTAAATAATTTTATAAAATTAATGATTCTGCTACTGATAGAAAATTAGCTATGCCATTCCATTAAGGGGATTTCTCTATGCCTAAAATTCCATTTTTTGAAAGAATGGAATAAACCAATAAACGAACCTTGGTGAGTTCAAAAGTTCATAAAAAATAAATAAATTCGATTTCATTAACTGAAATCGAATGAAGACGCCTTGGATTATGGCATCGTCAAAAAATATCCTGGTTCCTGCGGGGCAACTTTGCGACAAGCGTTTATCTGAAATTATTGATCCAAAGTTTTTTTTTCAAATTGTTAAGGGTGTGGCTATCATCTGAACTAGGATCATATTTTTAATTTTTTTTTTTCCAAATCACAAAAGTAGTCTCAAGATTTTCGTATTTTTTCTATTAATTTTTGCATGGTTAAAAAAATCGAAATAGTTCAATGATTTAGATAATTCTAGTTCAGACGATAACCACATCACACAACAATTGAAAAAATCTTTGATTTATTAATTTAAAAAAACCAGACGCGTCCAAAGTTGGCCCGAAGACACCACAATTTTTTTTACGATTTATGGACTGTGTTTATCAGGGTTTAAACACATTTTTAAAGTGAAACTTCTTTGCGGAGGGTGACCTACAGGGTGACCCAAAACTTTATTTCTTACAGGGTGACCCAAAATTTGTTTTCTTACAGGGTGACCCAAAACCCATTTGGACCTTTTTTACTCAAATTTTTTTCTCTCTTACAGGGTGACTTGAAATTTTTTTCTTACAGGGTGACCCAAAATTTTTTTTCTCACCAAAATCATTTCGACCCAAAAACGAAACACGAATTTAATTAAATTGTCCAAAAGAAGTTTCACTTCAGCAATGTGGTCTAAGCGCACATGTTTTTTTTAATTTAGCTCACTTTTTTATATTCATGGTATGTTAGTCCATGTATTTATTTTATTTTATTTTTGCCTACTTTATTTCCCGTCGAGAGAATGAGGTGATTCTCTCATCTATTCTTATGTCAGTAGGCCAGATATTTCAGTAAATAAAAATTCTTTTCAGAGACAAGGAAATGTAAAACAGGAATATTTTTAATTTACTGAATATTAGACATATGTCACCAATAGCTAAAGTGCTATTTACTAATTGTAATTAATTAATTAGTGGAAATATACATGATTGCTGCAACCAAAATAAGCATCGGTTTGAGATGAACGGTTGAGAAAAAGTGGCTCCTGGCGGCCTGGTAGCCTAAATGAATAGGGCATCCGTACTAGATATATGGAAGATGTGGGTTCGACTCCCACCTAGTCCGATAAACCACACCTTACTTTTTCTCAATTTTCGGGGCGGTAAATTATTCCTGATCACATGTTTGTGTTAAATAATTCTACTCGTTTAGGTGATTTTAAATATGGGGACAGGAAACCTCCTAGTTCATATTTCTACTAATTAATTAATTAGAAATATTTTTATTTTCTGCGGTTAGATAATATTTTTTAAAAAATACATAACTGTCCAGTTATAAATTTCAGCATTTGTATTCACAGGCTACCGTCTTCCCCCGTATAATATGCGCGCGTTAACTAAACGGATAATACGCGCGCTCGGTGGAAGACGGAAGTTATCCTTAAAAATTAAATACATGGCCTCTAAACGAAAATATTATTGTAAAGCCAAGGAGGCATAACCTGTGCCATTTTAACCACTGTTTTTAATGCATTTGTTCGTTCTAGAAATAGTCGTATAGCAAATAAATGGCAGATTCTCTGTTACAAATTTCGTGAGCGATTTTGCTTTCCGGGATCAGTCAATTTTATTTCAATGATCATGAGATTTTATCCCGAAAATATACCGGACACACTTGAGTCACGCGTGTTGTTTCTTGGCAGGGTATTTTAGGTATTTTAGGGTATTTTAAGTATATGTATAGGTCGGATTAAGCATTTAAAAAAAAAAATCAATTTATCAATGTGATAGATGAGCAAAATTAACCGTAATTTCTACCTGACCTGTTTAACTTTCTGTTCACCTTGACCGAAACTGGAAGTCTACTCTACTAACTTCTTTAAGCTGTAATTTTTACGCATCGTTATCTATGCAAAATTTCCTGATCTTCATAGATAAATCTCTCTAAATTGGTTAAGATAGTGTTTTAATTTAAAAGGAAGCATGCCATTTCCTGAATAATATGGGTTCTCGGGTGGCATTCTAGTGAAAATATCATAAGTACCCGTAAATATGTCAAGCGTTTATAATATTTTCTTAAAAAAAATGAATGTTGAAAAAGATGTGTCTATTCTAGAAATATTTTCTCATTTCGGGCAATTATCATTTGAGATTAGATCAGAAATGGGACGATTGGGAGAATAAATTCGACAAAAACTACTAGACGGATAATTTCAGAATAATGAGACCTCCTTTTGTGATAAACCGTTGTGGCAATCATAGGTCACAACCGATTATATAACCCGTGAAGAACTCTCACATTCTGATTTTAGGAAATCATTTATTTTGAATTCTTTAGCGATATTTCGGAGATTATAAGATAATTTTTGGCGGCTTTTTGAATCGGGTGGTAAGGAATTTCCTGATATCTGTGCACTTCCTTATATCCACCAGACTACAGTTCTATGGGGTGGATAATTAACCCCGAATTCCACGCGAAATGTCCAATATAGTCGGAACCCTCTAACTCGGAGACCTCAGTCGCTGAGGCTTAGGCCTGCATGATATATTGTATTTTTTCCGGCATTAAAATACAATTTTTGAAATTTTACTATTTAAAAAAAGATCTAGCGTTACTTCGGCAGCATTTAATATTTGCCACCATATTTTAGCCCGCTAAACACGAAAATAGCAATAAAAAATTTTTCTTAAGATAGAATTTTGAGATATGAATTTTTGAAATTTTTTCAGAGGTAGTCCCACATATTTGAACATATCTCAAGTTAGAGTTGACTCATATGGTTAAATAAGATATTACATAAAAGGTAATCAAATTATCTACAAATTCTTTTCATCGACTTTGTCAATCCGCTCTGTAGTTTCCGCACAATTAAATAGCGAAAAGCAGTTTTAGCTTTCAAAATTTAAGTCGAAAATTCACTAAATCGACGAGGAAGTATCAAAAAAGCCAAACCAAGATTCAGTTTCATCAGCAGATGGTAGTTTTAGGAAGAAAATAAGCTGCTGTTTAAGAAAATCCATGGAAAAATAATGAAATTATGGAAAATAACCATATCGATCAATTCTAACTCGAGATATGTTCATATATTTGAGACTAACTTTGGAAAAATTTCAAAAATTTATATCTCAAAATTCTATCAACAGAAAACACTTTTATTGCTATTATCGTATTCTCGTATTCGCCTTTTTGTCTCTAAATAACTCGAATCGAACAAATGTGACGGAGAGAGATTTGTAAGATCTTGCTTCCTCTTCTATTCATCAGAAGTATTGAAGGCATCTATTTAATATCGAGAAAAGGTATTTTTTTTAAATTGGCATTTTGCGATATACGGCTTTAAAAATCTGTCTTAAAAAGTCCTCTCGATATTTCCCCATCTAAAAGATATCTTCTACATTTTTTCAGTATCAATAAAAACCTGCGAAAAATTTCGATTAGCCACAGGGTTATCCACAAATTATCCTTTCTCTGTCTCAAATTTATCCTATATTCCGGCACTTCTACCTATAAAACACCAATCCACTAATTTTCATTAAATTCTCCTTGTTTTCTATTTCATTTCGACCTGTCCACCAATTCACATGACACGTCGCCCATAATAAATATTTGCCCAACACACAAAAATGGAAAAAAAAAATATCATCCCGTCACCATCAAGAATTCTGCAATGAAACGTCTCACACTTAGTGAAATATACGCATACATAACGTCAAAATTTCCATATTTTGAGAAAAATAAGAAAGGTTGGCAAAATTCCATACGTCACAATTTAAGTTTAAATGAATGTTTTGTGAAGGTGCCACGGGACGGCGGTGGAGAACGTAAGGGCAATTATTGGACGTTAGGAAGTATGGAATGAATTAAAATTATCTCCTCAGGTTTTTTTAATTAATTTCGTTAATTTTTCTAGATAACAAATGTGAGGATATGTTCGAAAATGGTAACTATCGTCGTCGCCGACGCATGAAGCGTCCCTATCGAACGACGGCCCATTTTTCGAAAATATACGCTGAAGGTGTTTCCTATCCACCACCAAATTTTGTTGGTGGCCGAGCAATGTATCCACATAATTCCTATCATCCGTATCCCAGATACGAATCCGGGTAAATCATCTTAAATTGTTTTTCTCTTTACCTCCATAGAACAATTATTTTTCATTTCAAATAGTTTCAGTACGTCATGGATGGCTCCCACCCAAATATCTAGTTATTCGACATGCCCGTCTAGGAGTCAATATACCTATAATTCGCCGGTAAATTTCTTTTCGCACATATATTTTTTATTGCAATTTAATTAAGTATTTTTATCGTTTTTGGCAGTTACAACAACCGGTACAGGGAGTTCAAATAAATTCTTACGGAGCGTTAACTAATAATAATATTGGTAATTTCTTTAATGATTGTCAATAACAATTATTTTCTTAATTATCTTACGTATCTAGTTCCAGGAAGTACATCTCCCACATGTTCAAGGCGATTCGGAGATTATCCTTACTGGGGAGATGCTACAAGTAAGTATAATAGTAGACGTTTACGGAAAAACAAGGGACATTTAAATTTGATCCTTTTAATTTTAATTACGGGTTTTCAATTACTAATTAAATTAAATTAATGAATTATTATACCTCTGTCGTTAAACCATAAGATAGTTTATTCGTTAAAAATCAGGAATACGACATACGGCAGATAATTTTATAAAATAATTGTCTGAAACCCCAAAATTAACAAAACTAATTAATTAATAATTAAATAATTTAGTTTCGGTACCAGCACCCCTAAAAGAGGAAAATAATCAAATGAATGTTTCATCAACTCAACAAAGTATTCAGCGAACTTACTTGTTGCCAGAGTTGTCAAAATTCATGAATTGAAAGGAGGTTCCAACCGATCCTTGACAAAAATTGGTAAAAAAATGTATCAAAACATAAAATTCGGAATGTAATATAATTTAATTTTAATTTATGTTGCAACATTACGAGTATGCTTTTATTGTAATAAAATTACTAAAATGAATGTAAACTTTTATTAAAAATTCTGAAATGGTATTCAGAATACCTTCCAAACGTTCTGTACTGTAATGAATCGAACAACTAATTCAAATCAAATTTTAACAAATTTTTTAAATAATTAATTAAAATATGTTC
>JANTOP010088740.1:0-19752 GCA_027564815.1 Symmerus nobilis
TCCTGTCAAATGTCGAATTAAAGAGAGAGGTTGGGAAAAAATACGACTGCAAATTATCCCATGGAAACGCTATGTAAATTTGATATAAGCGTGTGCCGCGTATCAAAATTTCTCCAATTAATATAGTCATTAAAATTATATCTTTTTTATGAAAAAATTGTATTTTCTAAATATAATAAATAAAGATAACAAACCTTTAAAACAATAAATTAGGATATTACACAATACGCACTGATGCGAACCATTTACTACACGAAATTATGTAAATATTTGCCATTCATTTATCCGTGAGCCCATCATCAACAAAGAAATCTCTATAGTGCGGAAATGTAATAAAAAAAAAACATTTTAATATGGAAATCTCAAAGTATTATTGAAGCTCTGGACGGTTTTCACCCACAGTTATTATTTTCAAAATTTAGAACTGTATAAGATCAGGAGATAACTTTCCCTCCAAGGGAGATAATTGTTCCAAGAAAACTATCCACTCTCAGTACCCTGGATCATAGCATTAGTCCTCAATGTAAATTACACAACCTGTTAATAGCTATCGTCTACAGAGGCTTTTAAATTGATTTAAATGCCTTAACAGTTAAATAGTTCTGATTTTTACAAATATTTTCTATAATATATATGCATATTCCATATTATATATGAAGTTGTTTGGTTGTTAACCGAATCATTACACAGAACTATACGTACAGTTAAGGCTACTTTGCGATTTCTAGTAATAAATATTAGCCATCCTCTTTGTGGCATTTATTATTTAAGTACTTTATTTCGAACTTATGGTACAATTGAATTGCGAAACCAACATGCTTGTTTGTTTAAGTTTGAATCTATGACAGAGAATAGGAAATATGAATTGTTCCCAAACCACACCTTTAAATAAGTTTTAAATTGTTTAATTTATTAAAATCATGAGTTTTTAACTTAATTTGTTGATTAATGAAATAATATAGAAATAATTATAAGTCAATAGTTATAAATATATTGAAATCACATTGAGGTTTTATGCATCAGTAAAAACTCGTTCACCTAAAAACCTACGATTTTTTTCTGTTTTTGTAGTTTAGGACCTAAGGTAGCCTCGATTTACCTATGAAGCTAATTCGAATATTTCATACTTATGTTGTCTAATTGTCCGGATATTTAATCTGTTAGTTATTTGAGATGTTTGAGGATCTCTAAATGTTTTATAACATTCCCAAGTCCTGTCGGTCCTTTTTAATTTTATTTTCATTTCAAATCTCTCATGTGTGTAACCTTAGTTAAATTTTTACGCCTCTACATTATATTAGAGGGCAAAAAAAATGGCAAAATGGCAAGGGACCCGATATTAGACTGAATACCGCCCTCTGGTGGGCAATATATATGTGTGGACAGTAACTATCCGTTACTTATTTATTACATATAATTAATAAGATTCGACATGCTGTTCGTGCTCCGATTAAAATGGAAATGCTTTAAATATAGCTTTCCTCATTTCTAAAATTGTAACCTTAAGCTGACAATAAAACTATTTCCCTCATAAAAAACTACGGACGTAAAAGTGAACAGTATCTAGTTTTTGATCGTAAAAGTGATAGGACGGCTTATTTTCTTGCTAGGCTAGACTCTAAGGTTATAGATATCGTTATAAATTCACTCATTTTTCCCGTATTGAGTAATCGGTAACGAATATAACTGAACTAAAAAGTACTAAATAATCTGAAAAGTATTCTATATTGAATTCCCATTCGACCAATGGTCTACAATAGCTTTACAGAAATTCTATAACTACCCAAATCCAAATTTAGATAACTACGTGTTATTAAATTTTTCTATTAAATATGGCATGTTAGTACTACTCCCGTCTACCTATACGAGCTCAGGGGGCTTAATGGATTGTGGTAAATCTCGCAACATTATTGCTGTCGGCTATCTATGTTTTGCCTTTTCAGCTAGCCTTTAAAAACTATCTTTTATCTCGTGAAGTATTATTATATAGGTCAATAGGGACCTAGGCATAAAGTCGTCGAAAGTATCTGTTACTATTTCTTCAGTTTTTAATTTATTATTATTTTTAATTCATTATCAGGAGCAGATATTAGTTTTCTTCTATATTAATATTCATAAAACAACTTCTAGGTTGTTGATTTCAATTGTTTAAATTCCCTGGTGAGTCAGGACGTTCAGATTTATTGTTCGGGTATTTCAGGTTCTCTAAAACATATCTGTAGATCATCCTTTCTGTAGATTAACTGAAACGGGGGCAAGTATATCTCGCTCGGATAAGTTACAATAACTTAAAGCTACGATAGAATAATGGAATAAATTATTCTTTCTCCTGCAGATCCATAGCCATAGCCTCCCCATTTTAGGGATGACAGGTTATGCTATTTTATAGAGAATTACCGCGACTACCCAAACAAAAAACATTCAATTATGGATTTTGGAATGGATTGATTAGGGAATTAAAAACTAGCACTTGCTGTATTAATCGAATAAAAATATCGTAGGATTGAAAAAGCTCATGATAATAAATATTATGCAATGGAGAACCAGTGTTTTGCGCGCGGAATGAGGCCACATTCGATAAGCTGTTTTCATTTGAATGTGTGCGGTCTGTATATAGGGTGCTTCAATTTTGGATTCTTATTTTTTTTTTGTTGTTCTTCTGCAAAAACAAACACTAGAAATCATTTCATCATCATGCCAGTATATAAAGTCCCCCCCACTCCAATGCAGTGAATAGACGCGCGCATTCAGTCAGCAATTCATTTCAATGGGAAAATAAAATTAATAAAGAAAAATGCTTACTAACACTATTTTATTTATTTATTATATTATATTATATTTTATAATAATTTATATAAAAATAATTCGCTGTGTTACAAAAGAAAAAGCCTTCCATTTTTATGTATAAAATTTTTCGATTCGTTTTTATTTTTCAATCGTTAACCGTTCGTCGCGGCGCGTAGTTGGTTGGATTTTTCGTCCGCGCTAAATTTAAATATTAATTATTTTTTTTCAAGAAAAGTAATTTTTTTTATTTTTTAAATAGAAATCGTAATCGTAATCGTACGTATACGTAAACAATTAAATGTTAAAAAAAAATTTTTGGGAATTGTGGCAGTGGAATTTATAATTTCGAAACGTCAATCGATTGCGTTAAGACTAGTTTCTGATCGTTGAATTGAATAAATTCCAAATTCAATCAAATTAATTATTAAAGAAAAATTATTAGGGGAATCAAAATTCGCGACCTAATTTTATAATTTATAATTTACTTCCGCATTGATCAGCCATATTGGATTTGTTGGATTCAATTTTTTTTTATATTAAAAAACCGCATGATATCGTACCCAAAATTTTCCTGTTACATACACAGCGAAATTTTATTTGGGCCAAATTTTCTATTTAAAATGGAATGGAGAATTGGACATTTAAAAATAACTATTAAGTTATCCTATACGTGTTAACTATTAGAATATAATAATGACGTGTAATTAAACGTGGCGATGAAATGAAACAGATGTTTAATCGTTGTATATTTTTTTTTTAAATTATTTTTCAAGTAAAGCTTTCAATTTACCATGTAATTATGGCAACAGGAGAAAAATTACCGTGATTCGTCATGTAATGGGTCGATTAAAGTGGCGCAATTTGTATCTTTCATTAAAAATAACTTACGCGCGCATAGTTTTAATTTAAAAAAAACGGTGAGGGTGTTTCATTTTTCGATTAAATTGGCGGTTCTGATCAATAATTATCGATGGTTGTAATTTTAAAACACCTTTACGTCATGAGAAAGTCAAACATTGAACATTAACAAATCGGTTCAAAGTCAACATTTTCTTTGGATTTGCTACCTAATATAAACAGGCCAACTAGTATTTATCGCAAAGTCGTACAGATCAAACAGTTTTCTACTGAAATTAATTTTTAATAATAGAAAATATTTGGATTTTTAAATTGAACATCTGTAATGAAGCGAAGTATATTTTAGTTTCAAAGATGTTTTAAACAAATCGATAAAAAATTCTGGGGGAGGGATAGGCATTGTATAGACAAGTTACCAATCCGTTTCAATTGGTCATAGGTCAAGTTTAGATTTTAGGCAAGTAATTATGAAAATTATGTCCCACGACTTGTTTGGATAAAAGGCATATCGATAATGAAACACCCTGTGCAAGCATGAACTAATTTCCTTATATACACACACACACATCTGCATAGTGATTTTTGTATATAGAAATAAATGAAATAACTTCGGCAACCATTTTTTGTTACCGAAAAAAAATAAATAAATAAATAAAAGCTTTCGCAATGTTCGTGGCTATAGTTTGGTGTGCCAGTTTTACGTGTTTTTTTGCTGTGGCATGTTGAATAAATTTGTTGTTCATTTTGGAAGAAACCAGAAAAATGACTAGTGGAAAACATGTGCCAAATGGAATTTATTTTCTATAATTTTATTGTGAAAAATCATCCAAAATAATTCATGATCCCGCTAGATCTGTGGGAGTGAGATCCAGACTCACTTTTATTCGATTACATCAGTCAGTCTTTTTCTCTCTCCTATAGAAATAACGGTCAAACCAACACGCTTGGAAAATGAATGATTAACCCAAAAATTACCAGGCAAAGAAGAAAAAAAAAACGTTCAAACAAAAGATAATAATAGATTTGAAAAATATTGGACCGTTTCTTTTCAGCTCCGCGTTCCCGAAGAGTGTTAGACAGAGATGAAAAAAAGGCAAATTTCAAAAAAAAAAAATGCGAGGCCTTGAAATCGTATCGCTTTTGAAAAAAAAAATGGCAAAAAATTCAATTCATACGTGTATTTAAGCATTTCTTGTAAGCCATATTTGATCAGCTTATATATTAAATAATTTTCTTGCAGCATATTATGTAATAGTTTTTAATTTATTACAGTAAAGCCGAGGGTGTCGCTAGCTTACCAAATTTAAATTAATTAAATTAATTTAAAATTGTTTAATAAAATAAAATAGCTGTGACATTCGTGATTATTACTGAAAAATAAATAAATTTATGCAACATTGTTCTTTTGTATAATCTTTGTTCAATTCAATTCAATTCACAAACGGACAAGAAAAAATCGTATATAAATTAAATAATATAATTAATTTAATTTTATTTTATTTACAGGGTTCGACAAAATGAGCATGCGTGTAAAAAATTGCTTCTTTATTTATTTTATTTTTTGCTATTAGAAAATGATTCACCGATTTTTTTTTTGTCCTTTTCAACGAAATGATGTAATCCATTTCCAGTGATGTAGTCCGCTCCTTTATATTCGAATGGATTTGGATTCCTCCATGTTATATAAAATGGGTATCGAGGTAGGTATGTATGAGGGGAAAAAGGATGTTTTTCAATAGGAAAGTGAAAGTAAAAGTTTGCTTTTCTTTCAATGTGTTTTTTTGGGTTTGGTGTGCTGTATCAAGAAGGATAAGACTGAAGCCCCACCCCAAATTGCATTTGAAAAAAAAAAATAAATAAAAAGTAAAGAAAACAGGGTGTGATTGGTTTACACACCCTTTTTTTCAATTTTTTTATGGGTTAATAGGAGTTTTACTATTTCCAACTATATTTTGAAATGGTTGATTGTTATTATTTATAATTTACTTTAATTGATGGACATTCAGAAAAAAATTGGGATAGGTAGAGTGGGTTTCGTAGAACTACCCATTCATTCCATGCTGGAATTCATTCGGAAACCCTTGTAGTACATGTATTTAGCAAATAAATGGTTGCTGGTTCTTAACTGTGAACTTTAAAAATATCCATATCTTAACCCCATACTTCGGTATTTCGCACTAAAAAAAATCTTTTAAAATATTAGGCAATTTGGTCAATAATTAGAGGTCGCTCATCGTATTTGAATTTTAGGTAAGAAAAATGTAGGCAATATTAAATTTAGTGGATTACAAAATATGCATTCGTTACTTCTATTTTGCTTCATTGAATTCCAGCTGAGCACTCAATTGCATTTATTCGTTCAGGATTTTTTTTTATAAATGGTAGGCCATTTACTGGTTTGTTTTTAAATCATAAGGTTATGGCAACACTGGATGGAACGAACGATTTGCTTGAAATTTTGACAGCTTGTCAGTCTGTCAGAAAGATCAACTGACTACAACAACAGTTTTTTTTCGAAATATTGGAAACTTATTTTCAAAGTCAGTGTTGTATAGCCGAAAGGCTACGAATTTTGAAAAGAAATATGGGTCGTGAAAGAGCGTCGAGTGGAACCGTTGTAGTGAAATTGGTGAAGAAAGTTCCCGAGACAGGCTTGTTATTGGATTACAGAAGTGGTCCCCGAGCTCGGATAGTGCGCACGCCCGACAATATTGAGGCTGTGGCCCGTAATGTGGGACAGAATCCATCGACCTCAACTCGACATCGATCGATGCAACTGGTCAATAGTCGCACCAGCCTGATGAGAATACTGTACAAAGACCTCGAATTATTCGCCTACAGCGTTCAGATGACTCAGGAATTGAAAGTAAATTACCGATACAAATTCGCTGTGTGGGCCATCAACCAACTTACAGGACCATGATTTTGGTCGAAACACCATCTTTTCAGACGAAGCGCATTTCCATCTCGGGGGCTATGCACACAAGCAGAGCTGGTAGATTTGGGGTTCGGAACAGTCAAGAAAGGCCAATGCATCCACCAAGAGTGACAATTTGGTGTGAATTTTGGAGTGGTGGCATAATGGGTCCATTTTTCTTTGAAAATGATGCTGGACACACCGTTACCGTCAATGGCAACCGTTACAGAGTCATGTTGATAAACTTTTTATGGCCTCAAATCGACGCTATGTATGCAGACGACTTTTGTTTCCAATAAGATGGCGCCATATGCCATACAAACGAATAAGTGTTAATTAGATGCACAATGTGGTAAATTGAAGAATACGTTAAATACTTTCTATCCAAATTAATTATTCAACGATACCAATTAAAAATCTTTAATTGTTTTGAAAATCTGGTAAGTATTCTTTTCCGACGTTTTAATAATTTTGAAATATTTATTTTAAGATTATATTTCGCCCGGTAATTAATATAAAGCAACACTATCTCAAACCCATCTGAAAGTATACTACTGTCGGCCAGGATATTTCTATTTTCTAAATGGCGGTCAATATATCTTAGAAGAAAAATCTACACTGAAATTAATAAATTAAATTAATTAATAAATAATAATTATTATTATTTAACAATTTGTTCTAAATAATTTATAATCTACAGATGAATCTAGATTAGATTTTGGGAGGAGAATAGCGTTCTGTTAAAAGGTCCAAACTTTACGTAAGATTTACGTACGCTAAAAATTCTGAAGTAATCAGGCCCCAGCCCTTTCATATCAATTGCATACAATTTTTGTGTATCATATACCTGCCTTTACCTCGGCCCCTCCTTTTACTCAAAATAACAATTAAAAACCGGTTACGAGAGAATTATTTAGTAGCGAAGTTATAAATGTTCAACATGAATAAATTTTCCATGTAACTGTTATTGCAAAATTCTACTGCCTTGAGAGAAACATACTTCACAGTAAGCACAAAATGATACATTTTTGGTTTGTTAAGCCATCTCCATATATAATGCCTCCATTAATACAACGCACACACGTAAATATTTTTTAATGTGTAAACATTTAAGTACCACCATCTAATAGTTTCTTAGTTTAAGTCCAAGTCCAAGTTTAGTACCAGTCTACACTGACTGGTATCAAAAACCAACAAACTCAAACCGAATCCTTAATTTCCTTTCTAGCCATCCCAACCACCAAAAGATCAACACTGCTAAAAATCTTATCAATAGAGTTTTAGCACTTAGTGATAAGATTTTCCATAAGAAGAACATTAAACTGATAGAAACCACCCTAACACATAATAATTACCCAAAACCCCTATTGAATAAGTTAATTAGACGCGAAATTTTCAAAAGGAATCCACCATCACAAAACACCCCACAAGGACAATAATACACACAAGTACAAGAGTATCACATACATAAAACACGTCACTGAAACACTTCAAAAAATATTTAAAACGTACACACCAAACACAATTATAGCGCATAAAACTGGCAAACCTATAAGTACACTCTTCAGCAAATTAAAGGATTCTATACCTAAAGAAAAGAAAACAAATATCATTTACAAAATACCTTGCCTTGGAGAAGGGGACGATGGTCCTAAATGTAATTTATCGTACATTGGCCAAACAAAACAATATCTGGAAAACAGACTGAAAAATCATGAACGTGACCTGTGCAAAGGTATGGGACCCCTTCGTGCCAAAAACGGCACCAATGGATCACTGCCGCACCACGGGCTACTATCCAGATTTTAAGAACGCAACCATCGTCGACAGCGAACGTGGATACTCTAAGAGATTGACATTAGAGGCTTTACACATCTACACACATGACACCATGAACATAAAGAGAGATACAGACATAAAGAGAGATATATCGGCAGTATATTTCGCCATTCTGGACGATGATATAAGCTCCAAAAAACGTAAGAGACAGTCAGATGATTGACAGAAGATTGACGTAAGTAAGCCACCATTTTTAAAGTCAGTAACGTATCAGTGATGCTGAAGATATTCTTACCCGTAAAGTTTTTATATTTGTTAATATAAAGACAAGAAAATAGTTATTAATTTATTTAGTTTTGTATTATTTTATAAATTTGACAAATAGTTCTATGTATTTTATAAAAATTCCTTATACAACAAATTGTTTTTAAAATAGTTCAAGAGAAATTTGGCAATCAAATGTAAGTTTAATATATATATGTACATGTAAAAGAAATTGTATCTCACTGTCAATCCCATATAGATTTCGATATATGTTAATAAATTCCCGATGATGGCAACAAAGGGTGCCGAAACGTCGACAATATAAACCAATTTAGTGTTTGTTTTTTGTATCCCAAACACTAACATTTTGGTTTAAAGGCCGATAAGTCCATTAAGAACCCAATAATCAACAGAGGCATTCAAAATTGTAAAAATTTTTAAACAGAACTTTCGCTTGATTTCGGCACCAAGCTCTGGTCGTCCAAAAATTACTTCGAAAAGAGTAGGTACGCGAATAGTATCGTTGGCTAAAAGTAACAGAAAGATTTCTGCACAAAAAATTCGCGGGAGTTTGATTAATGAAGGCAAAATAGCACCATCGGCAATACAATTCGAAGAAAACTAAATGAAAATGAACTCCCTAGCCGTGTAGCAAGAAAGTTACCATTTGTATGCAGGTAAATCTCAAGAAAAGACTGGATTTTTTTTATTCATTAAATAATTTTAATGCATTAAAACCTCCAGATTTTTGGGGACATATACTTTGGACCGATGAATCCATGATTCGCTTAACGTACTCTCATGGTAGAATGTATGTTTGGTGAAAGAAGAGCGAGGAATTATCTTATGACGCGAACCACTTTAAAGTCTTTAGAAAAGGGGATAATGGTGCGGGGATGCATGTCTTCATGTGGAGTAGGGAAAATTGTAATAATTGAAGGAAAACTGAATGCTCAAATATATTTAAACTTATTAAAAGATGTAATAATTACAGAAGGTAATCGGTTGATAGGACCTAATTTCATATTGCAACAAGACATTACAGAAGGAAAATATTAATATTTTAGAATGGCCACCTCAAAGTCCCGACTTGTCCCCAATTGAAAATTGCTGGTCATGGTTGAAACAGAGAACTGCTGAAGAAGCTCCTAGAAACATGGCGGATCTGAAGACAATTCTTCGGGACAAATGAGATATATTTAGAGCTGAAGAATGCCGGAAGCTTATTCTTACAATGCCAAGAAGGATTGGAATAATGTCCCAGAATAATGGTGGCCATTGTGGTTATTAAGGAATAACGTTAACATATTTTTGAACTATGAATTACTGAATTATTTTTGAAATAACGAAATATCTAATAAAAATGGAAAATATTAATTTTTTGACTGTATTTTTATGTCATTTATGAAACAAAAATAAAGATTTTATAATAAACTTTGGAAAACTGCTTGTCTCCCTTATTTTATTTCTAATTGATAGGTGTTAACTTATTTTTGAATTCCACTGTACGTACATATCAATTTAAACGAAATATTAAAATTTCTTTCCGCTTTTAATTTTCCACCGAACTTGCCAACGAAAATTTCGTATTTCATTTAAATTAAATTGGGAGAAATATTAGACTCTGCCTAAAATAATAACTTTCGGTGATCTTTTGGAACTTTCTTAAAGCTTTTTCAGAAAATCTGCAATTTCACTGATTTTAAATTATCAGGATGGAAAATAAATTTCAAAGATTTTAAACTTTTATCCGATACGATACCTCATCGTCTATGGAGAGTATATATTGATCTTAAAAAAAGGCTTGAAGTATCACATATCTTCACTGCTCGGAAGAATCCCCAGATAGGTGGATCATAGGCATAGATTTCGAGATTTTTTTGTAGCACATCTCCTTCCCCCTCATAATTTAATCTAAAGTTTATAAACAAATTAGAAAAATGGTTCAAAGTTATTAAATAAAATAATTTGAATTAGAAACTTGCAGCAATAAAAATTGGTTACGATTTTGTTCGATGATTTCTGGTGTGCTCTGCGCTTGCACATTAGATTGCACCCCACTGAAGTGAAGCAATTTTGTTGATTTTTTTTTTTTTTTTTTTTTGGTACAAAGCTAACTTTCCCCTTCTAACTTCTATATCTCAAGCCACAAGTCCACGTTCATCTCAACTGGAACTTAACCCCTAACAGAATGTTATGTAACCAGTTAGATAGTTATGCCTGGGGTAACTTGCCGTCTTTATTTCTTAAAAAGAAACATTAGCAAGCAACAACGAAAACCGAGCGAGGTATCAGATTGCTAGTTCCCTCGTTCAAAATAACCATGAATAGTATCCACATTTTTTAAACAGGATATTGCTGTACCATTACTTCAAGTAGCAGGCAAAATGGAATTATGAGGAGTATACATTATAGATTAGAATATAGATTATAATATAGAGGTTAACCATTACAATTATTCAGGTTTACAAGACTTCCAAAATTTTAACCTTCTCGCAGATTATTTACGTTTTAAGTTATTTCTCTGTTGGTCAAATTTTTACCTGACAGAGTATAGAAGGGTTTTTATTTTTATGGTTTTATTCTAAAAATCAATATGAAACCAGTTTCTCCATATAAGGATTGGTAAATAAGATAGACCAATCAAAATTACCAAATACATAAATCATTAAAAAAAATGAATTTCTGCTGGATCCTTTTAATTTTAAAAATTCATTCACAGGGTGTTCTAGTAGAAACCCCATCTTATGATGCCGCTGAATCTTTCATTTTCTGAAATTCATTATTTGGACGTCCATCTTGCAATCAGAATTTCCATTCCATATATAATTTATGATAAAACGTATATATTAGTTTGACTTGACTATATGTCATAATTACGAATTAATATATTCAAAATTCAATGCTGTATAAATGATGTGGCGTAAATATTTTGGCATAGATGTTTTGCAGAAAATGACCCTGAATATATTAATTCATAATAATATTATACAATATACTTATATTTGTATTTACATAAATGATTATATTAGTTATTTCTAACATTTTACACTTCCGATTTCATTATACAAATATAAGAGTTGCGTGGATAATATGATTTACAGCATATCGTTATCCGGCCAAATTTGACTAATTGTCGTGAATTGTAATTTGGAGTAAATCAATTTGATTTTAAAATAAATCTTTCAAATAGCTACTGGAAGCAATAATTGGTTATAATGATTATTTATAAGAAATCATGTTCTATAAAATGATATTATAAGTAAGATCATCGATTCCCCCACAGCTATCCAACACATAACACTAAGTGCATATATAGTAGGTATAATTTAATAATTTGCTGGAAAAAAGTGTGGCGTAAGACTAAAAACTTATGGGGTCTGATTATGACCACTTATACCATACACACATTAGTATAAATAAGCGAGTAGAAATTCCCGACCTAGTGTAGATAGACAGATGACTCATTATATCATCCAGTAAGAAAGAACTATTAACCAATCTCAGAATCTACATCTCATTACGCGATAATTTTCGTAGTAAAATTAATTACACAGCGTTAGATAATGACAGAATGAGTGACAGAATATTAAAAATCAAATAGAATACTATAACATAATACATTATTTATAGTCTATTAATATTTTGGATACCATTAACGTTCTGGCAAAAATAATTTCCTCAAAATACTTGATCATAAAATTTGTTACGAGGAAAACTAAGCGTCACCTAAATTATCCCGCCAAAAATAAATCTACAGATTTGGTCGCCCACTAATATACACAGTTGCTGTTTTTTTTATAACAAATAAATTGGCTTATACTTCAAAGTATGTTTCCTAACAAATTACGGCATTTTATAGATTTATAATTTAATTTATTTACATTCGATACTTGTATGAATGTGTGTATCGCGTATCTTGCCAGCGACTTAATACATTTATGTATTTAATTTATTAAAAACTAAACCAAAAACCATATGTGCGCGCCATTATACTGGGTAACGTGTATAAACAATTTACCAAGAACACTAGTTTCCCAAAAATTGCATGAACCGTTTTTGTAATATCATTTTATTTTGATGCTTTTTATATAATACCAAAAACCAGTTCCACTTTCCGCGAGAAATACATTTTATATGCAAATATTCCATGCTTACAGAGGAACACATCACGAGGCCTACAATTTGACATTCTGGGTAAAGGTGTTGTAAACTTATATGAAGGCGATAAATGTTTACTAAACATCCTGCAGATTTCATCGTACTGTCTTGTTTAAGTCTCAGAAAAGCCAGAAAAGAGACCTTCTTCTCCAATCATCTATCTCTTTATTCTATTATTCGTGCCTCTATTGCTATCTGGCTTTTTTATCGTCTCGTAGGCTACCCAATACGATAGATATTGAAGAAACACAATAAAATGGACATCTTCAGAATGAGGGTTAAAAGCCCTGTGGATGTGGAACTTGGAGGAAAACGTATGGAAATTAGTGATATCTGATTTTTGATCGAAAACAGACATGGTATATAAAAAAGGAATTCGCAATAGTCGCAGAGCATATTGCCTTTGTCCCATTGGCAATGCTACCTGGAATAAAGATTTTTTTTTCACCAAAATCGTCTGCACGTGCATATTTACGCTTACCGAGAATTACTGTTCCATCAGCTATGACTCTCAATCACGAATTCATCATATCCATAGTATCCTCTTACTTACTAGTTCTAGGTATACATACAATTTAAAACGTACAGGGTATGTCAACATTACGCTATACATCAATCCATATAGGTTGGATTATATAAGCGCTAGATTCGTAAGAAATTCGATATTAAATGTATAGAAAGAACTAAGGTTCAATAATTTGATGTATAGGGTCATTATTTCGTTGCACACACAACATTCGAACAATTTTGAAATGAATTTAACCCTTTATCGGACGCGACTTTTTGCATGCTTGATTCGCAGCACGTTATTTTTAATAAATGTTTATTTTTATTTCTTATCTTCATGTTTGGTTGTTAGCTATATCCTCTAACGATTTCAAGGTCTGCCTACATATAATTTTCGCAAATAAACATGGTTTTAGATAGCAATGTCGCGTGTTACAGTCCGGCGTCGTAACCGAGATGTCCACCAACGAAGGTAAGTATACTCTTCCCATCACTCTCTGTATGATGGTATGGGCAGCTTAATAATACTCCTAAAAGTACAAGGGGTACTTTGTCAAGTATAGCTGACAGATATGTTCATTATCATATTGGAAAGTCATTAACAAGTAGGCACTACATGGGATATTATGCAATGTGCTATGTAAATGTACCGAGTTGTTTCTCAAGTTCTTTTGACTTAGGTATGTAGATGTAGATATATGGTCATATTATTTTCTTTTATTACCCGGTAGCGAGGATTAAAACTTAAGGATTCATTTCCCAATCTGGACGACTTTTTTCAAAAATTTTTTGTCATGGATGAATTTATTTTATTTTGGCAAGAATTTTTGTTATGGAAGCGAACTTTACGAAGCGAAGTGTTCGGTATTTTCTCTCAACGTACATTATTTACAAAAATTGATTAAATATTAATGAATAATCATAATTCCAATTCGAACGATAGGATACAAGTGCAGAACATGCCATAAAAATGTTAGCTTGATAGATGCAACAGTTTTTTTAGGATGTCAGTCAGGTCGAAAAATGACTATTTTGAGAAAAACGCAATTTACTCCCCCCCAGCATGCTCGAGAACCTTACATTTTTTCGCATTTTTCGACCTGTTCTCGATCGTTCTGACTAACATGATAGTTTATATACAATAGCATGTCTATACTTCAAGAATATGTGATGTGAGGAATATGTGAGAATATTAATTTTTGAAAAAAAAAATTAGGAACTGACCCCTCAAGCCACCTAAACAAAACTGCACATCTGCACTGATTAGGAGTCTTGATTGGGATATTTAATATTTTACAATTACCGATATAGTTGATATATCGATTTTTTTGAGAAATTTTAGAACATTTTTACTGGAGGAACTGTATTTCGAATAAGTTGGAACTTTTATTTGAACTTTTACAGAAAAAAGAGTGTTGTGAGAATTTTTTTGGGAATTTTGGAACTTTTTCGTTATGGATATTTTGTTTTTCTGAAGGATCTAGGTTTCGAATAAATCTTAGGATAGAAATTTTACTCGTACTTTTACAAAAAATGAAAGTTTTTGATTTACAGGCCATTATTTTGATGGCGGAGGTAAATTTTAAAATTTTTTAATTGCAATTGTTGGGTAATTCCCGAAGTTTGGCAGAGTAGGAATATCTGAAAATTAGCCAAGAAATCTAATTATTTTTCAAAACTTCTCCGACGTGTTTCTTAAGTCTTTTTTCCTAAATTTCCTGATATTTGCTCGATATTCTTGACGTATCTTCTACTCTCATTTAACTTTTCCAATTAACTCACAATTTTCTCAAGTTATCAGATTTTTCTTACCAACCTATTCGAAATCTTTCTGGTTCTGAACCTTTGTCGACTCTTCGGATTTTTCCCGTATTTTACTGAATTTCTCTGATTTATTCTAACAATATTGCTGACTAGATATCGACTTTTTTTTAGAGGTAGTGCCGATTTTTTCTGCTTACATTTATTTTTATATTTATGAGTTTTTTGGACTTTCCCGAATTATTCTCAAATGTTTCATGATTTGTCTACCATAGTACGAAAATTTGTCTCAGATTTTCCACACTTTTTTCTGACTTTTACCGACCCAACATTTTAGTTTAAATATTCCTGCTAGTTTGCGAGTTTTTCTAAATTTCTCAGACTTCTTTAGCTTTTTCTGGTTGTTTTAGGGCTTTCACAACTTCCTTAATTTGCTTCTTTTTTCTAACTTTGCCCAACATTACCACCATCCAACAATACCGCGAAATTGGATGGATTTTGTCTGATTTTTTCCTAATTTTCCCAATATTTTATCAACTTTTCTGATTTTTTCTTAATATGTTGTCACTTTTCCCGACTTCCCGACTATCCCAATATTCTCACAGCAATTTTTTATGTTCCAAAATTGTTACCCATATATCTGTAGCCCGGAAGGAAAGGGCACTATGTCCATTTTTGCAAATTAAGACTTAGTGTTAATATTTCAGCAAAATAACTATTAAAAATTAAATTTTTTTGTATTAAGTTAATCTCAATAGAATAATGAGGTTTCAATAAAAAGCGACACAAAAAGAAGATGGATATAAAAAAACGAGAAGTAGATATATAAAAAAAGCTTTCATTTTGCCGTTAGGCGAAATTTGCTTTTGGACATAGTGCCCTTTTTCCTTCCGACCTACAGATATGTTCCAAGATATTTCAAGCGATTTGAAGTTTTAAACGCATTTACCTGAATTTTACCAATCGTTTTTTCCGACTTTACCGTAATAGGGACTTTTCCCTGATTTTTTTTCCTGAATTTCCTAAATCACAATTAAATAATCGGAAAAATTGCATACATTTCAGATAAGATTTGGGTTGAACTCAGATTCTTTTTTATTTGTTCTAGACCTTTGCCGACCTTATGTAAATACATAGTTGAGACTAATGCTGAACGAAATCAATGAAATCTGTGCTGATCAAGAAATCGACGAAATCTCAGAAGCAGAGAAGAAATGGCAATAACAAATGAAGACTACAGGGGAACACGATGGAATGTCACAAAATAACAATTACGAGAAAATCAATTTTAAAGTTTAGAGCTCCTTGTATACAGTTAAAAACTATCCAGTTATTTTCTTCCTCGATAAGATTAAATGTGAAACCAAGTTTTTGGGTTATTAAGTTTGGAAATGAAGCATTTCATTTCTTTTCCCAAAGTTTTGATAAACGAAATGAAATAAATAAGTGGAATTGACTGTATTTAACGTGTTGATTATGCGTAAAGTGCATTCAATTGGTAATTTAACACTTACTTGCTCTATATATAACAAATTGCACATAAATGTGTCTATTTTTCTGTCGACTAGATTGAAATCTCTGCAAGTACCAATGTTGCCATATCAAGAAACTTAATAATTATTTATTAAAAATAACTGAAAGTTATTCCAGTTATTTATCCAGTTAATTTGTGTTGTAATCACATCTACTTCTCTACAATAACTATACTAAACTATTATAAACTAACTATACTATAACTAACTAACTAAACTAACTATAATAAATCGGCATAGACCAATATAAGACTCCTTAGAAAATTAGGCATTTTTAAGTATAATATTAATTACATTTGCTATATTTATTTATTCTTTATTTGTATAAATTTCCATAAATTTACTAACTGAACATTTTCTATAAGAAAACAGTGGCAAGAAGTGACTTTTCAGCATCTACTTAGAATGAGAACATACAAATTAAAATTAAAATTCTTAAATTAACTTTAACAGAAGTAATTTCTTAATTAATAAATAGGTTTAAAAATATATGAATTCAAACAGGCTTATTATATGGAGTCCCGAAGTGACTATTTCCTGTTTTAATTCTTATTTTATTATTTTGATTAATTTATTTGATCAATTTAATCGACTCTCTAAATATGGACGTCTATACCAAAATCAATTTAACTTTTGTTATCATAACATTGTATACCCTGTTTGTATGGGCATCTAATCTCTTATGCAAAGTTATACAAGAAATGTTTCACTATGTCATGCACGCTTAATATAATGATTAGCTTTATACTTTACTATTCCACGAGAAGCTTTTTTTTATAATGATAAGTATAGGTTTATAGTAAATTAAAATATTACGTTATAATATTATAAAATATCAATCCAACTTCCATACCTAAACAATTTATTGCATATGAATACAAAACCATACTTAAGTAAACCAAACCTGCTTAGGAAGATACCCTTAAACTAACAACAATTAATTGACATTGACATTCAATGACTCTTAATTGCCATAAAGTAGGCAGAGATGATGCTGCTTTCCAAATCTGTAAATTGACAATTGCAAAGATGACAGGATTCCCTTAAGGTTGCCTTCGTTAGCAGGGCAATTTATTTTAGCTCTACGGCTCTACGCAGCTAATGTTTGCACATTTATAAAATATTATAATGTAAAAATTAAGTCTTTTTACTACTCTTGTTGCTATGCGGGTATATATTTCTACTAGAAGTATAGTAAAACACATACAACGAATATTGTATAATAAAGTTGAACATGGTTGAATTAATTTTTTTTTCATATGAAAATGAGTTTGCTACAATGTTAGAAATATTATACGATTATACAGTAACGAACGTACAGTTTCGAAAAAGTTAGTCGGCATTGTATAAAAAGAGCTTGTACAGATAGATTGTTATTAATGGAGAATCAGAAACGTACTAGATTATTGGGTAGTTCGTCTCTTTCGTACTACGGTTCTAGATCTTCTGGAATACTGGTAATAATGATCCGAACATTTAATTTATAGATTATACCAGGGATGCAAACCGTCTGAATTTTTAAAGCGGTTCGCGTTGGTTGACCCTAATAATTGAGGGGTTCTCTTTAGGCAAAGCAATATGATTTAAATGATTTAGATCGGTTCTCAATCGATTCAACAATTTTTTCTCTCTAAGAACACTCGTACTAGTGATTCCAATAATCGTGATCTGAAATAATCGATTATTAATTACCAATTAATTTATTTTCCTAACTTTTTTTTATGAAATGTTGCAGTTTACTTCCCTAGCATTCCTCCTCATTTATCAGGAAGATTATAAGAATCAAAATAAAAGTAAAAATAACGAAATTAAGGAACACGCATATTTCGACTCAGGACTCAGGACTCTATTAGACACAGAAATAAAAGAGTTTCTAATAGGTTCACAGCCTCTGTCATGAAGGCAGGATTTACTACAATTGAATTTTTGAAAAATGGCAAAAAAGGACAGTGGTTTTTGCCAAAAATTGACAATTTGAAAAGTTGTCTTTTTTATTGCCTACAATCATAGTTTTGGCTCCAATCTACCATCTACCATCATTTAAAATAATCTACCATCAATAATGTTTGGCTCAAGGGCGTGCACAGCTTAAGAGATGCTGAAGTTGCCTGGCACTTTTTCTTTAAGGCAGCGCATTGCCTGGCGCTTTGAAGCTTTTATGTATTAGATTTGAATTTTTCAAAATAATTTTGTTTAAAATGGCACTAGAATAATCGAATATAAATTTTATTGGTCGATTAATCGATTAATATTTTATTCATATTTCATCCATCGGTTTCATCGGTTTGCAATCACTAACTCGTACGTCGATAAAATCTTAGATTTGAAAGTACAAAAAATGGATATTATTTAAATTTTAATCAGAAAAAAATGTTTTATTGAGCCATTTAATTTGATTTGTTTGATGATTCGCGGTTCGGGTCGCTCGCTATTCAACAAAAATACAAAATAAATTGTTCAGTATAATAAATAACAAGATTATATAATATTACAAAGCAGAAACAAGCTTCAAGAAATAACAAAAATAATAGAACAGGAAATCAAATTAAACCCGTTGCTTTTCAATTTCATACGCTTGTTTGGCCATTAATGACACACGTACGAAATATAGTCAAACGGTCATTATCTCAGGGCTATTAGACTATTTATTATCATTTAATTAACGGTTTCCATCCACCAAATCACGAAATAATGTTAAACAATCTATAATTAATTTTAATATAGCTCCGTATAAATACAAAATTAAGCGATGATAAGCGAGTAAAGTTCAAAATTCCTTATTACCTCATTCATTTAGTCCGCTTGCTTACTCATAAATTCTATATAAAAATTATTTATATTAAGCTGAATATTTTATTTTGTTTATTTTTAACCAATCATTTAACCATACAGTCTAATTCGCTTATAATGTACCCTGAGGGGCCCACAAATTTTGTCCATTAAATCCGGAGGTTCATTATATCCGAATATCAGTTTTTTGTAATTAAACGTAGGAAATGATGCTTTATTTGTTGTTTACATTCTTAAAAAATCTCTAATTTTTATTGGAACATTCAAATTTTTTTAATAATTACCAAATCGTCACCTGTGACGAACCAATTTCAATTTCAATAATTATACTGAATTTTTCATTTAATGAAAAACCTGTGCGTTGCTTATTTGGCATTTTTAAAATATTAATTGCAC